>PVKA01037347.1:0-21064 GCA_004027165.1 Ctenomys sociabilis | reverse complement strand
GCTTCAGCTGCATGCCATTATCCCTAGTATTCTCTCCCCGCCATGTAAAGTGCAGGGTGTATGATAAAGACACTGCAGGGAGATCTACGAGGTTTCCTGTACTCGAGGTCTCCGGGGAGCAAGCTTGGCTGCAAATGGGTTGGTGCCCAAGGTCCCATCTCCGTGCAAAAGGCACCGGGCGGTACAATTGGGATTGTGATGATCACTTGTAAGATTGTGAGGATCACTTGCAATTGCCTGACCTGCAAAGGCCCACATCAAGAAAACGGGGTCAATCCTCTACTCTCACCTGCACAAAATAAAGAAAAAGGGGGAGATGTTGGGAGCGGTGCAAGCAGCAGCTCGGGATCCCTGGGTAACAATGTAACAGCTTCATGCTCCTTGTGGGTTCCACCTTGGTATGTTCGGAATAACAGGAAGTAGAGTGTGGCCCTGCCCTGTCTGTCGATCCAGACAGAATAAAATGGCTGCCTGGCAACAGAGCGGGATTGGCTGTGTGCTAATATGTGACTGCTGATGATTGGCTTAGCTATACTATATAAATGGCTGTGCTTCCGCAATAAAGCAAGATCTCCCCTTCTGCAAAGAAGGCAAGGTGTGTCTGAGTTTTCCTTTCTGCGCCCGACACTCTGAAAAAAGAAATAGAGTATTTCACAAAATGGGATGCTTTCCTTCCTGCTCCTGGATAGGAAGAATCAACATTGTGAAGATGGCCATTCCCAAAATTGCTATATAGATTTAATACAATCACTATCAAACTACCACCAGCATACCTCACAAACCTAGATAAATCGTTCCTAAAATTTATTTGAAATCAGAAAAGACCTGGCCAACAAAGACAAGGCACGAGGGATTACAATTCCTGACTTGAAATTGTACTACATAGCTTCTGTAATAAAATCAGCATGGTACTGGCAACAAAATAGACCTGAGAATCAATGGAATAAATTAGAATATGCAGAATCCTCTATGGATATACTTAGCCACCTTATCTTTCACAACGGGGCCAAGCATGCTCTCTGGAAGAAAGATAGCTTCTTTAACAAATGGAGCTGGAAAAATTGGCTCTCCACATGCCGAAAACTAAAACTTGACCCAGGTCTATCACCATGCACTAAGCTAAAGTTAAAATGGATTAAAAATCTAGACATTAAAACAGAAACAGTAAATCTGCTGCAAGAGAAAGTAGGAGGAACTCTTGAAGACATAGGGGTAGGCAAAGAGTTCATGAACAAAATAAAATCACACAGGTACTACTAGAAAGAATTAACAACTGGGACCTCCTTTTATTGAGAAGTTTTTGCATGTCAAAAGAAATTACCACCAAAGTGAAAAGATAATCCATAAATTTCAAAAAAATCCTAACTTATAAGCACTCAGACAAAGGTCTGCTCTCTAGAATTTATAAAGAACTAAAACACATTAGGGCCCCTAAATTTAAAGACCCAGTCAAGAAACAGGCCTCTGAGATGAACACACACTTCTCAGAGCACAAAATTAAAGCAGTAAATAAATATATGAAAAAATGCTCCACATCACTAGCTATCAGTGAAATGCAAATTAAAACAACACTGAGACACCATCTCACCCCAGAAACAATGGCTATCATAAACAAATCAACTAACAACAAATGTTGGAGAGGATGTGGGGAAAAGGGAGCCCTTCTGCACTGCTAGTGGTAATGTAGACTGGTGTAACCATTATGGAAATCAGTGTGGAGACTCCTTAAAAAACTAGGACTGGAAATCCCATTCAAGCTAGCTATTTCCCTACTGGGAATTTTTCACGTAGGAACTGAAAACATCCTATCATAGTGATTTATGTGTACCTATGTTCATAGCAACACAATTTGTGATAGCAAAATCTTGGAAGGAACCAAGATGCCCATCACATGAGGAATGGTTGAAAAGGATGTAGTAGTTTTATACAATGGAGTATAACTCAACTATAAAGAATGATAAACTTGAAGTCTTCATATTTAAGTGGCTGCCACTTGAAGATATAAGCAAAATAAACCAGACCCACATGTGCAAATATCATATAGTCTCCCTTGTATAAGCACTCCAAACAAGAATTACAATGAGAAAGATATAACACAATTAAAAGGAAAGGGAGAAAGTAAGGATTGGACAATGAGGAGAGGGCAAGGAGAAAAGCTGGTAAACACGACAGGGGCAAAGCCATACATTTATACTCACTAGATGGGTAAGACAATGATACTGAGAAAGATCAGCAGGTCTTTGAGACTAGCAGTGAATTGGTAGGATTCTCACCCTGACTAACTATATATGCTGATACCTGTAAACCTAGCAACTGCACTGAAGATAGCAATGTGTAATAGAAGGGTTACGCTTGGAATGCCTGTCATTCTGGTTTTCTAAATACGTACTACTTGTCATGACATACCAAGTATTACTATATTGTCTTTCAAATAAAAGTTTTCTTTTTTAAATAAAGGGTAATAAATGAAAAAAAAAAAAAGACACAAGATAAAAAATGTCATAGGACAGTCCTGCTACAATGCTGCATATGGTTAGATTTCTACATTTCTGTGTAAATATATGTAAGTGTTCCTTCCTATTTTTAAAAATTTTTTTTCTTCATATTCTGTAAGGACTTAAAGTTTAACATATCAATACTTGATGGAAAGTACCTGTTCCATGTTATGCCTACAGTGTTTCATATTTAGACAGATAGTGAGGGTAAACCGAACTCCATATATTGCAGGATGATCATAAGCTTCTCTTCTGGAGAACCTAAGTTAACAACCTAAGTTTGCAGATCAAAAATTGGAGAAATAGAAGAGCCACAAGGCCAGTCAACATTTTGGCCCTCGCCTTTCAAGGTCAGTGAAGTCAGGACATAGGAGAACCTATACTGTAACATCATGTTACTCAGTTGTGCCCCAAATTTTCTGATCAAGGAGATTATGGAGCCACAGAGGAATGTGATCAAAGATATATAGTGTGCCTAAGGAGCGTCACATGGAGAAAAAACATTGTCTCAGACTTCCACAGAGAGCAAATTGTTCAAGCAATGACCATGACTCATCCACAAGGCTGACAGTGACAAAGGATCTACAAAGTGCGGTACATGGTTACGGAATAAACCCTGAGGGGACTTCACTGACCTTATCAGATACAAATGTTACATTTCTTGTTATACGGGTCTTGCTTTATCTTGGTCTTAACCATCCAGCAGAAAAGTAAAAAAAATGAAGTATATAAAGTAAAGCCATATTAATATACTGAGCAATAAAGGGCTCACATCAACAACTTCTGTGGATAACCCACTACTATTGTGGACTGCTGGACTGTGTTGGATTGTTTTGCTGAATTCATGCACCTATATTATTTAGATACCAATGGAATATCCATCTCTGACAGTAATAAACAAAAAAAAAAGGGGGCTGGAAAGGACAATTTTGTGCTTGTATATACAGAATAGTTAGGATAGATATACAGCTACTTTTGCTTAACTTAATGAAAAGAAAGATTTGTACTAATAGTGTTTGGAATGTCTGCTTCTTTACTATGGATAACTACTAAGAAGATAACAATGTACAATGTATTGATTAGTGAAACTGTCCTATTAATCAGCTTTGAAAAAAGATACAAAAACAATCACTAAACTGTCATTCTTTTGGGCACTCAATATAGTAATTTACTTCAAAGATATACAAAAGAGCACTAGGGAGATAGCTCAAGAAAGCAAGCACAAGGATCGGGTTTAATCCCCAGTACTGAAACCCTGGGCATGCTATGCCGGCCACTGAAACCATTATAGGCTCATGCCTATAATCTGGGCTCTGGGGAGACTGGATAGGAGGATCACTATGAGTCTCATGGCATAATGAGACCCTGTACAAAAAAATAAATGAATAAATAAATGATTTTTTTAAATGTTAATTAAAAAAGGATATACAAAAGATAGCCAGTAATGATGATGATACTTTCCAAATTTAATGCCACATTTGTTTAAACGTATGTTTGTTTCTCACACATAAGATCTAATTTAACCCTTGTGACAAGGATGGGACAACAGTGGAGTTATCTGCATTAAAGTTATACACAGAAAGAACACAACAGCCACACAAAAGGAACAAGTGACAGAACTATTATGCAAGGCCTCTGACTCACATATTATCCTCTCTGCCCAACACTCTCTGGATGGCCTATGCCCTAAGAAGCTCATACTTCATCCCAGGTCAGCATTTTCCTCAATACACAGTATTACATAAGAAGAATTAGACCTAATTCAAGTGAGAAACTATCATGAAATGGCTCTTTTCTCTCTGTACAGTATTTTATATGTTACTAGAGTTCAATATATACAGTACATACTTTTAAAACCAAGCTGGAATTTGTGTCAGATACAGCAAAAAAGGTTAATTCTTTACATACTATCGTATAAATCATGGTATGTAAAGTACCATTATTAGAACATAAATAATATTATTATTAGATTATTAGAACATACTCAGAGTGGAGATAGCTCAGTAGTACAATACTTGCCTAGCTTGTTCAAGGTCCTCTCTTCCTTCTCCAGCATTATAAAACAAATAAACAAAGAAGTATGAAAGGAAAGAATATGCCTGTCATGACACCTGATAACCTTTAATATAAGAAATATATGCTTTTAGTACATGTTGAAACATATTCATATCAGGAAAAATAAAAATAAAACCTTTGATCAAAATATTAGGTATGATAAATCAATTCTAATTTCTGGGAATCAGAAACAAGAAAAAGATATGTGTCAAGCTTACTTATTATACCTTGGTACAATTAACAAATACCAGTTCTTCAGATTAAAAATACTAATGCAGAAAATTCTAAGAAATACTCACACACACACACACACACACACACACACACACACACCACTATATGAAAATTCATGCTTTACCCATTAAGAAAATCTTGTTTGTGTTTTGTTTTTCAGTACCAGGGATTAAACTCAGGCCCTTAGGTATGAGGAGGGCAAATTTTGTGGTAAAGAAATATCTGTTTTTAAAAATGATGGTTACATGATATTGCACATACAACAAATGACACATGGTCAAAATATACAAAGAATGTTTGCATTTTAAAAATCTAGTAATCTCACTCAATTTCCCCTTGCTGCAAATAACTAACCCCAGCATTCTTGACATTTTCTTAAGCAGGTGTGGAAGTCCTCTTTCCTCAGGGTCTTTAAAGAGGTGTGCTTAAAATGCACTGAGCAGCCAAGTATCATCCAATGAAAAGCTAAACTTGTAAAAACATGGTATGTTCTCACCTACCTTATTAACTGGACTTGGCACCTTGTAACTAGGATTCTTCCTCAAAGTTAAAATGACCATGAAATGTAAATATTTTTAATGGAGTTAGGACATCAAGGCAGCCACAACTGAGGATACTCAACAAAGTGGACTTCTAGTACTACCTCAAAAAGTAGCAAATAGAAGAGGTCAGTATGCTGGAAATGAGAGAAATATTTTGAGGGGAATCAAAAGCACAGTGTTTTTTCCTATAAAAACATTTTTACATGAATATTGACTTTTTTTCTATTATGCCTTGTACATTGTACCAATATCAATTTGCTAGGTTCCATATATTTTACAGTATATCAACACTAGGGGAAGTGGCTGAAGGTTACACAAGATTTCTGTATTATTTTATAAATTATGTGAATCTATAATTATTTCAAAATAAAAAGTTTACAAAAACAAATTAAATACACTTCAAAAAAAATCCTTCTGATTATGTAGGCACATAATATCCATTCTTCATTCTGAACATATAACTTGTATGCTAATATATATTACCTGTTTATACCAGCTTAAAAATACTTAGTATTTCCTAAGAATTACTAAGCTAGCATAAAAAAGGAATATACCATTCAAAGATCTCATCCGAGTAGATGGGCAAATCAACGAGAAATGACTTCATAAAAAGAGGAAATTTTTTTTTTCTTTTCAAAAACTGCTTACTATTAAATGTGCATTTGCTGAAACACTCTAAATGGAAGTCTAAGAGAAAAAAGAATGATTTTGCAAAGGGTGAAAATACGTATTTCATATCAGCAGGCCTTATTCCAAACTGACAGGAGTTCAAATTTCAAGGATTTAAATTTTTCTTGTACCAGCTGCGAGTATAAGGAAGCAACATTTCAGGTTTTTAAGGGAGCATACTTTTAAAGCAGAAATGGAACACAAAGAATATAAATCTGTGGAGCAGAAAGATTTTATAATGACCAGAGAAAAGACCATCTTCTCTGATGGAAATAGAATTGTGTAAAATGTATTAAATATGCCGGGTCTTGAATTCATTATAGAAAGTATTTATAAAATGGGCTATGTGGACCAGAAAACCAAATACACATAGGTTTATATTCAGGCCAAGAAGAACGCACTGATTTTTACAATGTACTTTCAGAGTATATTAATTTTCATGTTTAAATAATAAACATCAATTTACTTCATATAAAAATGTGCCCAAGCTTCAACATTCAACTAAGACTTAAGAGATATAAATTCCTAGTCAGTAAAACTAGTTGTAAATATGCTCTCAATTCCTTTCCCTAGTGTGCCACATCCCTATCCTTCCCTAATCATGTAACTCACTGACCAGTCCCACTGACAGAGCCTTGTCAACCTTTCTTCAGGGCCAAGGTCGAGACACACTCAACAGAAAAGACTTTCCCTTGTCGCTCTATTGCTCACTTATTCATTTTTCTGTGAACAACACAGTGTCTATAAATTTTTGTTGAGATATAATCTCTCCAGTATTGCTCTTTCATTTTTTAAAAATATACACTGAGTCATCTCAACTGGATTTTAACATCTAAGGAACAAAATCTAAGTCTGATACATATCTTTATTTACTCAGTGTGTAGTACAGCAGATTTTCCATCAGTGTCCTTTACTCCTATACTGACTTAGCCCTATTAAATTGTGTATTGTTGGTTTGATGCAGCATTCCAACATACAAAAATAATTTTAAATAATGATTTTGTAATCTCTTATAATAGCTATCTTCAAGCTGGTTACTGCCAGAAAAATTGAAATACGTGTTTTATATAACTTCATTGTGTTCTTAATAAATCAGTGCACAGAACAGAATTGAAAGATAATCCCTATGACATTCCACAAGACATCTGAATGGTGACAAGTTAAATACATTCGTTTAAGTATAGTGCTTCCACAGATTAAAGCTAAGAAAGAAGAATTAAAACTATAAAGTTAATGGAACACAAAAGCTACATGAGCAGATGTTTTATTCAAATTAAGGTAATATTTATTTTCTTTAAAAGACTAAAGTACATTTTTCATAACTGTTTACTGGTTACTAAACTGCTGCTACAATTGACTACCATATTCTTATTTAAATGTTTATAAATCATATACTTAGAGAAGTGTAATTTCTTTTGAAATCCTCAGAATATTTTGAATTACTATAGTCTTCCAGGGTCATTTTTTTCCATAATTTCCTAAGGACAATATCTCTGAGAGCACAGCCGTCACAGAGCTCCAGCCCCATCCACACCTTGATTTCACCCAAGCAAACCCATTCTGGACTTCTAACCTGCACTCCACTAAGGAAATAAATCTGGGTTGTTCAAAGTTTCTGGTGATGTTCTGTAACAATGAGAGGAACTGGTAGAGTCCCTTGTTCAATGTATCCTGGCTCAAAACCAAACTCCTCTCTGATAAGGTCTACATTTCTCACCCAGATTTGTGGTCTGCTCTTTAACAGAGCTCTGAACTATCCTCTAATTTGTTCATGTCTCAAAATACACATTTATATCTTGTCCCTTCACCTACTCATGTGCCTATATTTTTACTTCCATATCTCAATTCCTATGTCTATGTGGCCTTCCCTAGGCCTGATGTGCCAGAAATTTAGTGACTGTCTACATTCTTTTTTAAAGAAATTACACTTCTCTAACTAGATGATTTATAAACGTTTAAATAAGAATATAGTAGTCAATTTTAACAGCAGTTTAATAACCAGTAAACAGTTATGAAAAATGTACTTTAGTCTTTTATTTTTTTTTTTTTTTTTTTTTTGTCTTTTTGAGACAGGGTCTCACTATGCAGTTCAGGCTGGCCTTAAGCTCACTTTGTAGCTCAGGCTGGTCTCGAACTCACAACAATCCTGCTGCCTCAGCCTCCCGAGTGCTGGGATTACAGGCCTGCGCCACCACGCCCGGCTTGTACTTTAGTCTTTTAAAGAAAATAAATATTACTTTAATTTGAATAAAACATCTGCTCATGTAGCCTTATTATTCTTGGGTGTATTATTGTCACTAAGCCCATAAGCATTGCCCTAATGTATATGAATTATTCAGCATCAAATGAAAATGAAAGGGAAAAGTAGCAATAGTAGGTTTTGTAGGGGGAAAAAAGGAAACTACTATGAATACAAACTGTCCATTTGCTTTTTCTCCTCTCCTCCCCCACTGTTCACCTTCTCTCTCTTTCTCCAACTTTATAGTATAAGGGATTAAAGCCAGGGGTGTTCTTATCACTGAGCTCATCTTTATTTTATTTTGAGACAGGGTCTCACTAAATGTCCCAGGCTGGACCCAAACTTGCAATCCTCTTGCCCCAGCCTCCCAAATAGATAAAATAACAGGCATGTCCTAGTATGTCCAGCTTACCTTCCCACTTTAAACAAATTTTAACTTCCATGCAAACTGCAGCTCAAGTATTAACTGCCCCTAAAAAAAAATATTAGATCATGAAGTTCTATAGTGTACCTGGGGAGAGTCACATAGAGAGAAAACTTTCTCTCAAGCTCTCACACAGAGCAAAATGGACAAGCATTGGCCATGACTCATCCACATGGATGACACAGACAAAGGATCTACAGAATAAGGTACAGGATTGCAAGATAAACCCTGAGGGGACTTCACTGACCTCATAAGAAACATAAAGTACATGTGTTGGTATATAAGTCTTGCTCTATCTAGGTCTTAACCATCCAGCAGAAAAGTATAAAACTGGAGTATACATCACGGGGCCATAATATTAAATTGAGCTGTAAATGGCTATGGTTGACAACTTCTTTGGATAATTCACCACTGTTGTGGAATGCTGGACTGTGTAGGACTGTATTGTCGAGTTCAAGCACCTAAGTTAGTTGAATGACAATGGAGTGCCCATCTCTGACAGGTGTTGACAAAGAAAGAGGTATAGAAAGGAAGAATCATGATGTGTGTGTATGGACAGTACAGTTGGGATAGATGAGCACAGTGGATCCCATGAGGTGATAAAACCATATTAATCTAGAACATGGCAGTGATTATGCAAAACAACAAATTTACTAAATCTTTGAGTTGAACAATTGAGATATGTAAATTTATTATATTATTCAAACAAGTTTTTAAAAATTAGAAGAATTAGTAGGACTCCATTGAAAACATACTAGTAGAAATCTGAAGAAATAAGAAAACCACAATGTGACTGTCTAGGGAAAACATCCTAGAGCAGAGAATGTATGTAGAGATCCTAGAGGACAAAAATGCCTGTTTGGCATAGCAGGGTGCACAGGAGATGATAGGAGATGGTAAGGTAAGAAATGAATGAGGAAAATAAGTGAAGGGTGATGGATGGTGGTGATAGTAACCATGCGGAACTGTTGATATCACTGAGAAGAGTTTGGCTTACTTGAAAAAAAAAAAGGGCAGAGGAGTGATATGATGACGCATTTTTGAAAGATCATACAACATAAAAAAGAGACTGCAGGCTACTGCAGTACATTGACCTCTGTAGTGACAGCGCTGGGACACTGTGAGAGCCAGATGGGCAATGGGCAACTCTGTACCTCACTGAGGAAAACAAGTAAACTTGGGCAAAGGAGATCCTAAGAAGCCGAGAGGTAAGATGTCCTCATAAACATTCTTTGTGCAAACTTGCCAAGAGGAGAACAAGAAGCACCAAGATGCTTCCATTAACTTCTCAGAGTTTTCTAAGATGTGCTCAGAGAGGTGGAAGTCCATGTCTGCTAAAGAGAAAGGAAAATTTGAAGACATGACAAAAGTGGACAAGGTTCATTATGCAAGAGAAGTAAACTTATGTTCCTCCTAAAGGAGAAACAAAAAAGAAGTTCAAGGATCTCAATGCACCCAAGAGGCCTCCTTTGGCCTTCTTCTTGTTCTGTTCTGAGCATCTCCCAAAAATTAATGGCCTCTCTATTGGTGATGTCACAAAGAAACTGGAGAAATATGGAATAATACTGCAGCAGATGGCAAGCAGCCATACAAGGAGGAGGCTGCTAAGCGGAAGAAGTATGAAAAGGACATCACTGCCTACCTGGCTAATGGAAAACCTGATGCAGCAAAAAAGGGAGTTGTCAAGGCTGAAAAAAGAAAGAAAAAGAAGAGGAAGAGGAAGAGGATGAGGATAAAGAAGAGGAAGAGGAAGAAGATGAGCATAAAGAGGATGATTAGGGGCCAGGGAGATGGCTCAGTAGTTAATAAGTGCTTCCCTGGCAAGCACAAGGGTCTGAGTTCAGTCCCCAGTTCCACCAAAGAAAAAGGTAAAGGAGTAAAGATTTTTAGGTCCAGAGAGGTAGCTCAGTAGAATAAGAACGTGCCTGGCAAGTCCTGAGTTCAATCCCTGGTACCACCAAAAAAAAGGGAGGATAATGATGAGTAAGTTGTTTCTAGCAGTTTGTTTGGTTTTTTTTTCCTTGTCTATAAAGCATTTAACATCCCTGTATACAACTCACTCCTTTGGAAGAAAAAAAAAAATAACATTAAAAAAAATAGAGAGAGAGACACTGAAAAGGAAAACATACAAGGCTCCATATAACTAGCTAAATCTGAAGCTATTGACCTCTCTTAACTGACTGGGATACAAGAAAAATACATTCCTGAGGAGTCTTTTAAAATATGGCCCAGCAGTCACCTGCATCAGAACCTGCCTGGAGGATGGTAACACAGGTGGATCGTCAGAGTACTGAGGTAGACCAAATTGGACAGACATCACAAGTGCTATCTCTGAGAAGTAATAAACAAAATTAGCATTAAGATCCTTTCAGATGCTATGAGAATGTACACAAGCTGTCCAAACCATGATTATCTGAAGACTGGGGCTTATGATAAATGGACACCTAAACAGGTTATTTCATTTAATTACAGCTGAGATTACTTCTTCCCCATTCTTACCCAGTTGTTCTTCTTTCCAGCATAAATTTCCATGTTCTCTCCATACTGAGGCTCTTCCAACAGTGTCTGGTACTCAAACATGAGGCGTGAACTCTCACGGAGGCGGCTACACTGAAACTGATGATACTGCTGCACCAGCTCCTTCACCACAAGCAAGAGGCACTCAGGGTTTTCGGGGTTCCAGGAGGCAAGGTTCTGCAGAGCCATAAATAAGGACCAGTAAAAAGCAATACTCTTAAAAATCCTTGTCACATCCACACATCAACATTGAAGGGAAAGGTGGTAAAAGTCTACTATGATTAGCCATGAAGTCAGAAATAAAATTAATAGGGTCTTATGATCTTGGTGATCCCTCCTCACTTCTAAAAATCCATGCAGAAAAATCTAGATGACATTTTTCTGTCACAAATAGAAACAGTAAAGTATAAAGTAGAGTATCAGCAAAACAAAGTATCTATCCCAATAGACATAATTTTAGCCGTGGAAGGCTGATTTTTTTTATTTTAATTCTTTTCATTTGACACCTAAATTCAACATTATAGCTTAAAGTAATTTAATTATAGATTCACAGACTATCTGCATCTGTAACACCAGATGTAAAGAAACACTCAGTACACATTAGAGCCTCATGGAAATATAAACATTATATTAACAGTTTGATTTGAAAAAGAAAATAATAGACAAGGAAAATTACAATTAGGAAATACAGGGTTGGGGTATGGGAGGTGCTGTGAAGTCTCACAACAGGGAAAGCTGTGAAAATGGGGGAAGATCTGATAAGTGGATCCTAGTTAATCTTATATTCATTCATTTCACAAATAGGCACTGATGTCTATTATGTATCAGCCACTATTCTAGGCAGTGAAAAATATCAAGTCTTTGCTCTTAAGAATTTGTACTTTTAATGAGAAAAAAAAATGGTGAAAAATGTCACTGAGAAAATAACAGTATATATTCTAGAAACCTAGGGAAAAGGTTCTTCAGGGGCCAGGGAGATGGCTCAGTAGAATAAGCACTTGCCTAGCAAGTGCAAGGTCCTGAGTTTAATACCCAGTACCAAAAAAAAAAAAAAAAAAAAAAAAAGGAAGTGACAACCCACATCAAATGGCACTGATGAGTAAAGGAGGCTGAGAATTCACTACTGAATCTATTACACATGGATCAGTAGTTTTGGTAGAATAAAGCTTCATTATCAAGAGTTTAAAGAGAACAGATGAAAAGAAACTGTATACAGCTAGCAAAAATAATTTGAACTGGGAACGAGAGAGAAACATGAGGTCAAAGGAAAGTTGCATATGGATCTTTGTAGCCTGATGGAATATTCCTGCAGAAAGTGAGGGAAGCAGTGATGCCAGGGAGGGAGAGAGCAAAATACCAGAACAGAAGGTAGAGTAAGCAGGCAAGAATCCACACTAAGCAGGTATCTCAAAGAGGTTTGGCCTTAGAAATGAGCTCAGAGGATCCATCTACAGAGAATCCAACTAAATGAGCGTGGATGCACACAGATTGTTCCATGTGTTAACGGAAGGTTGTGGCAACTCTCTTCTGAAAGCTACATTTTCTCCATTAAACAGGAAAGAAAATGATCATCTAAGAATGAAGGAGGAGAGGATACTAGAAGTATGAGATAAAAGTATGAAATAATCATTTAGAAAAGTTGTTTAGCAGAGTAAAATGAATTGGAGAAATGCAATAGGAATTCCAGATAGCAAGAAATGCTCCATTGAGGTCAACAGTATGAATCTTGAGTGAGACAAATTAGCTTACATTCTACTGCCTAAATATAGATATGGAGTAGGAGTAATCTGGATAAAAGTTAGGTTTTGCCAAACAAATCCAATAGACAGAAAGAATAGAAAGAGATCTCTAAGGCTTTATAAAATCATTGCAATAATGGGTCATGAGTATTAGACCAGGAAAAAGCTAAGTAAGTTCATAAGAGTTCATGAAATAGTAGGAAGATCGCTGGATTGTAGGTCGTGATCAACTGGAACAATTGTTGAAACATGACAATGAATGAATTGGACGAGGGTGTGTTCAGAAGATGGAATATTTGCAACTAGAGATGGTGAAGGCTTTATATAACTGGTGCCAACAAATTGAGATACTACAACATTATGTATGATTAAGAGAGAATGAAGGATAAAATCAGAGCAGGGAACAAAGTCAGAGACTGAGAGGCCAGTGTTGGAAAAACCATTTAATTTTCATAGATATTCAAAATGCTCAGAATTATGACAAGAGTAACACTGAGATGGTAACCAGGACACAGGTGCTAAAATCCTAAGGAAAAGGATTGAAGGCATCTTTAAATAACAATGACAGAGCAGTGAATCTTAAATTATACTGACAAAAAATTTCAAGCTTTGGGTAGATGGTAAAAATAAGGAATGTTTATTAGTCAGTTTTCCATCACTAGAGTAAAATACCCAACACCCAAAACACAAAGAAGAGGTTATTTGGCACATAGTTTTGAAGGTTCAGCTGATTAGCTGGCCCCAAGGCAGAAACATCATGGTAGAGGATACTGCAGAGGAAAGCTGCTCAATAGAAGTCAGGAAGCAGATAGAGAGGAAAGAATCCAGAGACAGTAATATACCCTCCCAGGTCACACCTCCCCACAGCAACCTCTTTCAACCAGACCCCACTTCCTAGTAGGACATTCAACTATGAACTATCACAGTCAAAAGGGGTTGGAGAAAACTCAACTACCTTTATTTGGGGAGCAAGAACAGAGCCAGAATCTCAGGGAAATTTCAAAACAGTGGTTCTGAACCTTTAAAATAAAATCACCTAAAGAACTTTAGCACTACTACTGACTGAACCCTATTGACCCCAGCCCTATATTCTGATTTAAATGGTTCAAATAGGAGGGTATCCTGGGTATTGGGATTTTTTGGCAAAATAGCTCACATAATTCTAATAGGAAGTAAGTGTCGAGAATCACTTACTTGGAGGACAAAGACAAAAAGTTCATGATTTCATGGACTTGATAATAGGATACTTAAATGTATAAAAATATCCAATTTCTACAAGGGTAGAAATCTAGCATCAATAAAGGAAAGTACCAATATATTACAAAATAGGTAATAATTACATAGTATACCAACTATGTAAATCCTAAGAACTTTTACACATTCAAGTTAATGATTACAGCAGTCTTGGAAGTTAACTTTTATCCCATTTTACAGATGAAGAAACTAAGGCAACAGCTAAGTTGTTACAAATCTAGCCTAAGATCACAAAGGCACTAGACAATAAAACTGGGTTTTGACCATAAGTAATTTGTTTCTAAGCTTCTGTTCTTAACAACTATTCTAAAGATTCTCAATCCTATTGGTTTTAGGAAATTTTATGCACTTAAAAAGTACTGAGACCCCCCTAAAGAGTCTCTCTATATATTTATAGGAGTTATATGGATTAATATTTACTGTAATTACTATTTGCTGTATTAAAAATAAAAACTGAGAAAAAATTTCAAAATATTTAATTCATTTTAAAATAACAAACCCACTACATGTTAATATGAATAACATTTTTAATGAAATTACTAAATTTTCAGAAAACAGTGAGAAGTATGGCATTGTTTTGCATTCTTAAAAATCTCTGTAATGTCTGGCTTAATAGGACTTGGATTCTCATATCTGTTTTCTGCATTCAATCTGCTGCAATATGTTATTTTGGCTTAAGTATATGAAGAAAATCAGCCTTAGTCACACATGCAGCTTGCAAAAGAGGAGTGCTTTAAATAGTCTTTTCAAATGATTCTGATATTCTTTGATACTACAACAAAACTCAACAAGTGGAACCAGGCATAGTGGCACACATCTGTAGGCCCAACTACTCAGGAGACTGAAGTAGATGGCTAACTTGAGTCCAAGAGTTCAGCGTCAGCCTGAGCAACATAGGAAGACCATCTCTTAAAAACAAAAAATACAAGAACTCAAAAAGTGGTAGCTCCTTAAAGGCTAGTTAGAATGTGGAACTGGAATTTTTAAGAATAAATATTTCATATTTTAACATTAAATTCTACTAACTATCCTGTCCTTTGAGTGGATCATACTTACGTACATCATGCATTGATCGTTTAGAAAATATTGACTTACTGAATTATATCAATACTGACAAATTTCACTCATTAATAGTTAAAAATAATATTCATTGGTACCACTAATCTCATCAGAAAATCTTTAAATAACTGAAAACATCAACTTTTGGAAAGTAAACATATATTTTCTAAAATGCCATTGTCACTTAGAAGCCAGAATCTTATCAGTGACAACAAATACTGTCAGTTTTCCCTGAAGTGATAAACTCATATGGTATGTTCCTAAAAAAAAATGTCTGCCAAGTACTCGGATCCTAATATCCATAGATGATCCATCAATCATTCTTTCAAGGAAAAAGATGGGCCCATGAACAAAGCAGCTAGTTCAGCTTGTAACTAAAACAACCACATTAGCAGTCCTCAAAACAAGTGTCATCCTTTTGTATGTTACAGTCTTCAGGCATATTTCTAATTCCATCACACAAAATATTAAAAAGCAGTATTTTCAAGGGTATGTACTCCATAAAATTTATACTTTTTATAACTTTATCAATGGAATTCTTAAACGAACTGGCATTTTCTTTGCTGAGTATGTGTGGCAGCAGAGAATACTATGGCTATTTGAACGGTGTGATGACAATGCCTTGATTGATGCCAAAGCACTGGCTGAATTCCCCATTGCTTCTGGAATATAAGTACAAAGATTTACACCATTTAAAAAAAAAAAAAAGAAGAAGAATGTGATTTCATAAAATAAATTTGACACCAAAGACGCTAAAGGAGTCTGTAGAATGTCCAGAGGTCTGCAGACTGCAATTCAGAACAGTCACACTAGAGTATACTGCCTGAAACACAAACTCAAAGTGGCTTCTATCACAAGAATATAAACAAACAGATCAGGGAGACAGCTCAGTGGTCTAAGCGCCTGCCTGGCAAGCACAAGGACCTGAGTTTGATCTCCAGTGCCACAAGCTGTGCAGACTCCATGCCATGCCAGTCACTGAAACTGGGGGTGGCGGCATATTCATTAAAGAGACTGTGATGTCCTCTATATCTGTAGTTTCCACATTCATGAATTCAACCAACCAGACTGAAAACATTCAGAAAAAAACAACTACTGCATTTATACTGAACATGTAGGGATATTTTTCTTATCATTATTCTTGAAACAGTATAGCATTAGAACTATTCATACAACATTTACATTGTACTGTGTATCCTAAATAATCTAGAGATGATTTAAAATGAGAGCACATGCATAAGTTGTATGAAAATATGCCATTTTACACAAAGGACTAGGATGTGTGCAGATTTCGGTATCCATGGTGTCCTCTTGGAACCAATTCCCTACAGATAGCCAGGGATGAAGGTACACTGCTCTACAGAATCAACTGATTTGCAGGACTAAATGAAAGTGAGGAAAGCAAGAAGTTCTCCTTCATTTTATAGAAAGACAGGTTTAAAGGTGTGTTCAAATAAAGATTTGATGAAATAAAGAAAGCTAAGTGCTTCTGTAATACAATTGAATAATAAATTTATTATGTATAAAAGTGTTTTGATAAAAAGAACACAAAGTCCTCACTGGCAAACTTCTTGATCTCAGCAGCCTGAAATTTTAAGTTATTCAGTACCTTCTTCAAAGCATTAATAGACTATAATAACATAGAACTGAACTTAAAATGATCATTGTATAGCTTGCTATACTCTTCTTTCACAGATCATTAATACTTCTAAATATGGAAATATGCAATATTCTACTCCTTGGACAAGTATTCCTTCCCACTCCTTGATATAGCACAAGAGGGGAAAAAAGGCTTTAGTTAACCTCAATGTATTTTGTGAAATCATACCAATTCTCTTTAGTTTCTGGGCAAGCTTCAAGCCCATATCTACACAAGGGAGGTTTAGACACAGTAAAGTACTCAAAAATTCCTCTACTATTGCTATGCAACCACATTTATGTATAAGATAATCTGTGATCTAAACTGTTTTATCTACAAGGAAAAACACAAAAATTTATATAAGATTTTGGTCACTCCTTATGATTAGCACACACTTTAAAAAACAAGTCTAAAAACACAGGAGACTGGAGCACATGATATTGGAGCTTTCCACTCTCATGAGACGAGACAGAAAAAAATGTTCAACATTCTTTCAGGGAAGTAGCTGGGGAAGATGAAGCATAAATCAGCAGGCCTTTTACAAAGAAGGAAAAAATAAGTAAATCTATTTCTCTTCAAAGAGTTATTATGCTGCTTACTTTGGTAATGTATGGAAGAAGAAATTGGAAAGGAAGGGGCCGGGGAGATGGCTCAGTGGAATAAGCGCTTCCCTGGCAAGTGCAAGAGTCTGAGTTCAATCCTCTGTTCCGCAAAAAAAAAAAAAAAAAAAAGAAATTGGAAAGGAGGATAGCCATAAAGCCCCATATTATGAGGGTACACGATATATATTAACAAAGAAAGCAGAAAAAAGAATTCAAAAAAATGAGCAATATAAAAACACAAGAGGAAGTGATAAGGTATAAAGAAGATTTACTATTTCACAGTAGAAACATTCATATTCAGTAAAACCCCTGTGAAATAGTTTAGAGAAGGTATTAAACCAGTTCCTTTTAGAAATGAATCAACCAGAGGGATTGGAATACTTTGCTGGTACTCAAGTATAGACAATGACTGAGCCCACAGAATGTAAATCTACCTACCCACACCCCGTTTAGTTCAATAAAATGTCAGCTTCTAACTAAAGAATTGGCACCTGTCTCTTAGCTGTCATGACTGATCTCAAATTCTGCATTCCCTTCTTTGCACACCTTTTCAGGATGCCTGATGTGAGGCATGTTTCACCCCAGTAGCCTTCAAATTCTCCTATATTTCTCTGCCATAAGCCACTCTAAAGGGCCCTCAAACCAATGGCCCCACAGATTTGAGCAGACACAAATGATCTTCAGCTATTTAACTAAACTTACTTATGTAAGAGAGATAGTGGAGTATAATTTTCAGGAGCCTAAATCATCTTCCGTCCAGGCCTCTCTTCTTCAAAATCATAGTTTCTTATTTTGTTGTGTTTCAATGAAGCAAATTTAGATATGCACAATGACAACAATAAATGGAAAAAGTTGGGATGAATGCACCAGTAGTTCACGCCTTTGGCAAGATTAATGAGGAAATTAAACATAATAAACAGATGGGCCTGAGACCATAATGATCAAAAAATAAAAGGGGGGAAAAATCTCACAGAAAACTTTTCTTTTACAAAATAATCTTACAATAAAATTTTCAACTGATGAAAAGACAAAGCACAGGAACAAAACTGAAATATGAGACACTTATTTCAAGCATTACCAAAAATTTTTGACCAACTGTCCAGCATTTAAATAAAAGGATATCAAAACTGATTATGATTTATGGAAAGTATTCAATCATGTTATTAATCAAATCAAAATAACTTGTCTTTCTCATAAAGAAATTTTTCATTGAAAACATAATATATGCATATAGTAAAATACAATTTTTTTTCAAATAGCTTGGAAGGGGGCTGACTCACACCTACAATCCCAGCACTCTGAGAGATGAAGCAGGAGGAGCACAAGTTTGAGCACAGATTGCGCAACTTCATGAAACCCTATCTAAAAAACTAAAAAAGAGCTGGGGATGTTGCTCAATGTAAAGGCCTTGGGTTCAAGCCCCAGTAACACACACACACACACACACACCAGACACGCATTCCTTTCACATGCGTAAGAAACATTCAGGGAAATATATAGTTCAGAGGCTTGTACCTTGCTCAGCATGGTTGACACCCTGAGTTTGATCTCTAACACTATACAAAACTAAAACATATTCACCAAGATAGATTAAATACACTGAAGGTTCAATCCTGAGTACCAGAAAAAAACAAATGTAAAAAAAAATAGCATGCCTCCCTTTCAATCTACAGCAGATACCCTCCCTAGACCCCTGAGCCACTACTCTAGGACTATACATGACACCCTTGTCAGGCCTTCTGGAATAGATACCATGGTTTTATTCATTCTGTGTTACTTTCCATACTCTTTTGAGGCTAAACAGCCTGCTCCCAGGGTTCATCTAGCCCTTCTAGATCAGTGTCTGCTTTAACTCATCACCTAACTTCTACCTCAACATAGGACTTCAGCTCTACAGATTATTTTTGGCTCCTATGGGACTCCTAAATTGTCATACTCCCCTTGTCCAGCTTTCTCCACAAGAAAGGAAAATTGTGCAAAAATTATAAGACACAAAATTCATGTCTTAAATTAGGCAAATCGTTTTTTTCAGCAAATAGCTAATAGTAAAGGTATAGTTTGTTTAATGGAGAGCTTAACACATGAGTGTCAACTTTATAACTACATCTTTCAACAATCTTTAAAATGTTCACTCATTCTCAACACCCCCAGAAGTCCTATCTCTAGGAATGCAGCTAAAAAAAAATAATAATTAAAATCTAAAGCCTTATAAATAAAAATATACTAGAGCAATTCACAATATTGTGAAACAGGTGGAATTCTCACTCTGACTAACTATATATGCTGATCTGTGAACTAAGCGACTGCACCGAAGATAGCAATGTGTTAATAGTGGGGTCTTGGAATGCCTGTCATTCTGGTCTTCTAAATACATACTGCTTTTCATGACATACCAATTATGGCCAGACTGTATCTCAAGTAAATGTTCTGTTTTATTTTGTTTTATTTTTTTTTTAAAAAAAGGGTAATAAATGAAAAAAAAGAGACAAGGAAAAAACATGTCACAGGACTATCCTGCTACAATGCTCTATATGATTAGATTTCTAAATTACTGTGTAAAAATATGTAACTGTTCATATTTTTTAATTCTTTTTCCATATTCGGTAGAGACTTAAAGTTTAATATATCAATACTTGATGGAATATACATGTTCCATCTTATGCCTAAGATGTTTGATATTCAGACAGATAGTGAGGTTAAACCCAAATGCATATGCTATAATGCAATAATAACCTTCTCTTCTGTATGGTTAACAATTTATGTTTGCAGACCAAAAATGAGAAAAAAAGAAGGGCTGCAAGGGCAGCCAACCTTTTGGCCCTAGCCTTTCAAGGTGAGTGAGGACTCAAGACATAGGAGAACCTGCACAATAACATCCTTTAACTCAGGTGTGTCCCAAATTTTCTAATCAAGGAGATTATGGGGTCACAGAGGAATGTGATCGATGATATAGTGTGTGCCTAAAGAGAGTCACATGGAGAGAAAACATTCTCTCAGGCTTTCACAAAAAGCAAATTGGTCAAGCAATGGCCGTGACTCATCCACACAGCTGACACTGACAAAGGATCTACGAAGTGTGGTACAAGGTTTTGTGATAAGTCATGAGGGGACTTCACTGACCTTGTCAGATACAAAAGTTACATTTCTTGTTATATAGGTCTTACTTTATCTTGGTCTTAACCATCGAGCAGAAAAGTGTAGAAACAAGGTATGAAAAGTGAAACCATGTTAATATACTGACTTGTAAAAGGCTCAGGTCATCAGATTCGGAAATTGTCAGTCCTGTGGATAACCCACTACTATTGTGTACAACTGGACTACATTGGAATATTTTGCTGAATTCATGCATCTACAATATTTGGATGGCAATAGAAACCCATCTCTGACAAAACTAAAGAAAAAAAGGTGATATAAATGAAGGAACATTCTGTATCTGTATATACAAAATAGTTAGGATAGATATATAGCTACTTTCTCTTAATTCAATCACAAGAAAGATTTGTACTAATAGTGTTTGGACAGGATATCATGTCTGCATCCTGTGCTATGAATGACTACTACAAAGACAACAATATGCAATGTATTAATTGTTGTAT
>PVKA01037346.1:0-21065 GCA_004027165.1 Ctenomys sociabilis | reverse complement strand
TACCAAAACGTTATGAAAACAGTTTGCAATGTATTAATTCATCGACTCTGTATGGTTAAGGTGTCTTGAAACTGTCTGATTGACATTTGTATTTTAATAAAATAAAAATAAATGGAAAAAAAAAAGTAGAACTACTATATGGTCAATCAAACCAACTACTGGATATTCATATAAACAATAAAATCAGTATATCAAAAAGATACACATACTTTTAGATATATTGTGGGACTTCACAAAGCCAAAGACAAGTCAAAGAATCAGTTGAAATATTCACTGGGGAAATGAATAGACAAGAAAATATATCTACACGTGGTAGATATATTAGTAGAATACCAATACTATTCGGTAGAATACTATTCATCACTGCCATTAAAAAGCACAAAATCCTATCATTTGCTGCAACATAAATAGAATTGGACAGCATAATGTTGAGTGAAATAATCTAGACACAGAAAGACAAATACCACACAATTTTGCTCATAAGTAGAATCTGAAAAAACTGAGTTTCCAGAGCCAAGTGATGGTTAGGAGAGGCTGGGAAGGACAGAGGAAAGCTCTGCTTTGAAGATATTGCTTGATAGGCACATAGTCACAACCAGAAAAGTGGAGGAAAAATAGGTGTTATATTACTCAGACAGTGATTCTGGTTAACAATATTACAACATAATGCAAAATACTAGAAGAGATGATTCTGAAAGATCTCATCACAAAGAAGTGATAAATATTTGAGATGATGGATTCCCTGAGTTGATGAATAAATAATGTATAAGTGTACCAAAATGTCACACTGTATCTCATAAAGATGTATAAATATTATCAACCAATAAGTTTTAATAGGGGAAATAATTCTGGTCCCATAACTCCATGCAAATATTGAATAATATTTTATAAGATGTGTTACAAGTCATTGGCAAGGTGCTTAAATACCTAGTATGTGCTCATTTATTAGTCCCTCATGTGAGCCAGCTATTCCACTTCTAGGTAATAACCTAAGAAAAATTAAAGCACACGTCCACATATAGACTTATATATGACTGCTTGAGGCAGCTTTCCCTGGATAGAGGAAAACTGGAAATGTTCTAATTATGAATTGACATGTGGGTGGCTAAAAATATTACAGCATGTCTAAATGATGGAATGCTGTTCAGCAATGAAAAACAATCAACTGTTGATACCTGTATCCACATGGAAGAATCTCAATAGCACTTTCTTGATGGCCCAGATAAAAATGAATATACAGTGTATGGTCCCATTTTTATAAAACTGTATAAAATGAAAACAAATTAATCATGATGAAAAGCCAATCAGTGATTGCTAATTAGGGGTGAGAAGAATGGCAGGGGGAAGACAGAGGAGAGAGCAAGACCCATGAGGATGCCTTGAGGACAGTGGGTGTGTTGATTATCTTGACTACAGTCAGGGTTTCACTCATAGAGAATCACAAGCTTAAATAAGTTTATGATTACATCAGCTACACTTCAAGCTTTTCATCAGAACCTCCAATCATATACATCTACTATAAAGTTTGAAGATTTTGAACATATACAGATTTTTAATGTATTAATTTTAGAGGGGCCTACTATATAATTTTTTTACATTTTCAAAAGCAGTACAGAAAATTATGATATAAGAGATAGAAGAGATAGTGACCCAAAGCTAGAAATAGCAAGAATGGAACTATTCGGTAACATGTAATATTCTGTTGCACTTGGCATCCAGCATGATACACCCAGGACTTCCTGCTGTATGTTCAGTGTCACTGCAAACCACAGCAACACTAGAGGTATTACTCACATGCCTTCTTCTCTGTATGAAAACCTTTCACTCAACTTTTAGACACTCAACACACAGCAAGTCAATACAGAGTTATTAGGGAAGAGAAGAAGGAGAGAATTTGGCAAAACCTCAAAAAATTAGTCACCCTGAAATCTAACTTGGGATCACCTAGCTGAGTAAATTTCATAGGCAACTCTGAATTATTTTTCCGGATTTGGTCAGAAGTCTATAAACAGCATGCCCACCTGAGACCATGTTGCCCAATTTTGTTAATAGCTACTTTAGCACACTGCTACATCACAAAAGGACTCCCTTTTACAAAAGTGCTTAGTTGGTCCTCCAGTAAGCAAAGCATGCTTTTATTGTGCTATCCAACACAGACTTTTTTAGAGCAGTTAAGTGTACCTAGTGTAATTCAGTTGACATGTCATGTATATTCCATGAAAAGAACAATGTTTATGACTACACTCTTTTTAGAGTTAAATAGTTGCAAGTATTTAAACAACTCTTTCTGAGTAAGTAGCCAAATATTCTGCTGAAGGAGGTGATAATTTAGTAGACAAATTTAGTGGTTTGTGATTTGGATATAATATCAACATATATCACTTATGAAGAGGAAACATTGTTTTGTGAAATTTTCATTCATTATGGGTTGTACTGGATTATGTTATATCTGTAATTTTTAAATAATTCACAGTCAAGATTCAATCCCATTTGCAAAGTATAATATCTGAACAATTTTTCAAGAATCTCCTTCACAAAAAGCTAAAAGTCAGTCTCTGCTTAAACAGTTTCAATAACTGTTTAATCAGAACACAAGAAATTGTATTTCATAGATAGTATTAATCATACAATTATCATCAACAATTTGAGGTCTATAATGTGCATATTTATCATAGTAACTTTGATGTCTAACAGGATCTCTTGCATGGAGGTAAATATGTGTTGACCTTCCATTGAACTGAAGTTAATCCCATCTTTTTACATCTGTGAATTACTAGAAAGTTCCACCTTATGGTAATCATGAATCCAACTCCCTGGTAATGAGGTGGATAGACTCCTTCCTTCATGTCCCAGGTCTTTCATCTGCAAGTGTAATACTCGGGTCCTTTCTAAGTATTTCCAGGTATTTCCTCTAATTTTGATTAGCAGTTTCCAGGAGTGTCATCATTGGTATCATCCAAGATACACACTTTTAGAATAATATCCTTCTGGACTCAGGATGCCCAGTAGAGCCTTAGAGCTGGTGACCACTTAAAATAAAGCTAGCACCCAAGAAAATGTTCTATAAATGTAAAATATACATTTAGTATAAAGACAGTGAAAATGTAAAATATTTCACTGATACTGTTTATATTGATTATGTGTTGGAATGACATTTTGTGTTAGATTTGATCAAATATATCATTAAATCATCTTCATTTCTTCTTACTTTTTTGTGGTACCAGGGATTGAACTCAGGACCCTGCACTTACCAGGCAGGCGCTTATTCTACTGAGCTATCTCCCTGGCTCCTCTTACTTTTTCATTCTGGAATTTTTTTAAGTAGTCAACTCAACATTTATTGTTTTATAAAACCTACTTTTGACTGTTGCTATCTTGGACTCAATGAGCCAAATCATTGAGTACTGCTGAATCCTTTATATAATATTCTAAAAGTTTGAACCTGTCTCCCAATATTTTTCCTGTGTCTCCTGCAATTTTCACCTACAGCTGTAATATGTATGGCCTTCATGCATCCACTTTAAGTCATTGGTTAAAAAGAATATTTAACATGAATGGTCCAGGTGCTTAACTAGAGACATCATCGGTGCTGGTATTTCTTGTTTAACTAATTAATTTATCTTTATATTGAGTGTGCATGTTTAACCAGACAAGAAACTACCAAGATGAGTTTTGCAATGATGTCTTTCTTGACTTTTGGTCTGAGCCACCTGTACAACCATGCAACCACCAATATATAGGACAAGCCCATATTGCCCACTTGTTGCTGTTTTTGTTTTGTCATTGATTGTGGAATTCATCTTTGGCAACAAGTACAGATTTATACTCATTTTAGTCTGACATCAACCTTACACCCATCTTCCAGTTTTTCACTCACAATTATATTTCTTTCTTTGAGCCCTTTTGATCACTATACTCTGTATGTCTAGTATCTAAATATCAAGTGGGCTAGGGAGATAGCTCAGTAGTCCAAAGACCTGGGTTCAGTCTCTAGCTCTGCATGACAACCTGGCCCTGAACCATGCCAACCAACAAAACAGGGTGTGGTGGTGCACGCTTGTAATCCAAGTTCTGGGGAGGATGAGACAGGAGGATCCTTATGAGTCTGAGCTTTGAAGCAAGACCCTATACTAAGTAAGTAAGTAAATAAATAAATAAATCTAAAAAAATTAAGTTCTCCAAATAATTGGTTTCCAGTGTCTTTTCAACTTTTGGTGCGTTGGTCTGTCTTGCATAGAAATTCTACCTTCATAGCTTCCACAGTGTACCTGGCCAATTGATATTCACTGCCTTTCCACTGCTAGGGATAGACTGGCAGGACAGCTTGAACAGAAGGGTGGCAGAATAGTCTGGCATCAGTCTGAAGAAACCACACAGGAGGCCATCATTTAGTCACAACTGAAGTCCAACACTGCTTCCTTAGAGAATGAATCCTTTTTCCCTGTGTGCATTATTAGTAGTTTTCCCTGGTTATATTAACAAACTCAGCAATGGTATTACTATTCTACAGTTGTTTACAAATAAGGTAGCCTCATTTAACTAAGATGTCCACTTCTTATTAACTGCATTCATCCCCCAGAAAAGTAATAAGAAGCAATAAGACAGTGCGGCCTCTCCGATCTGCTGATTTCTCGCATCTACCCTAAGCTC
Organism: Ctenomys sociabilis; assembly: GCA_004027165.1. Lineage (NCBI taxonomy): Eukaryota > Metazoa > Chordata > Mammalia > Rodentia > Ctenomyidae > Ctenomys > Ctenomys sociabilis. Next base: position 16,415 of record PVKA01037346.1, on the reverse strand, counting down.
TGACCTTGTCTCTTTTTCTTCTTTTTATTCTTAGCCTAATTTAAACAGTTTTTGTTATTATTTTTCTCTGTTAATGTAGCCTGGACTTCAGGCTTTGTGTCAACTTCTATGTTTTGGTGCTACTCTGTTGTATCCAAAACTTGATTCTTTTACAGGAAAATCCACAGTGTAGCTAAGGAGAACCTAATTACTTCCTTATGGAGATCATTCAGGGCAGTGCGGTCAGAATTTTATGCTTCAGAATGTCCTTCCTCTTTTAGATCAATACCCTCTTTTAGAGCATCCAGTCAAAAGACTTTATCTATTTTTCCTCAAAAAATGTAATCTATCCTTTGAAGTCCAGGATATTCTTTAGGACCATAGCCACACTGACTCATAGGTACCAATGGCCCTCTCACTAATGTTCTTGCCCTTCCCACCCACCAAGTCCCACAGAATCCTTCTTCTGAGTGACAGCTCACTGGGCTCAGAGAAATTACACAATCAGTGGCTACAGTGGAAACACCCCATCGGCAAAAGGGATCAAGAAGGCAGAACTGAGCTTAAATCTGAGTTACCATTCACACCTTTCGTATGTGGACAGTACCTTGTTCTAAATAAGGGAACTGATCACCCTGTTTCCATACCCTGCTTCCAAAGCTGTAGTTCTCACTGGAAAAAATACGGAATGCCCATGTTGGTGTTGGAGGCCTGCTTAATTAAGGCCTTCCATTTCCATAGTATGATACAGTTCATGCTACTTTCAAGTATGGAAATGTAGTATTCCCCCTCCCAAATTGAGTAGCTCAAGTAGGTAGAAATTCTCCCAGTGCCACCATGTGGAGCAGATGCATTTTCCAAGACCTACAGCTGTACCCTGAACATCTTCTGTATTTCAGTCTCCTTTGTCTTGCTCCTCTGTCATTGTCTAAGGCTCATTTTCTTCTACTTGGTCAAAGCTGATCTCCCAGACCATGTGAAGAAAAAGAGAAGAAACAGAGGACAGTAACTTCCCATAAGGAAGTGAAGCTACTATATCGTGGCCACATACATTGCTTGGTAAAAATTTAGTCAAGTACCCACACTTTCTCTGAAGAGAAAGTTTAGATGAATACAACTATTGACCAGGAATGACCAAATACTTTGGGAAACTAGAAATTAAAGTTTTATTTCTCAAAAGAACAAAAGGAGAACAGAAACTGGAGGAGAGGGTGAACAGTATCTACCTTAGGTCCCTAACGAGAATGTCAACCTAAGTAAGACACAGCTCAGTCTTTTACTATCTGCTTCATCTTTACATTAAAACATCATTTGGTGGCAATTCGAAAGTAACATCTCCTCTTGAATGACTCAAAAGCCATTCTCCCCCATTTCTCTCCTTCTTGAGTCTGAATTTATTAAGGAACTTTAGTAATGAATATATGTACACTATCACAAAATCTGCTACTTAATCTTTATTTCTGAAGACATCTCCCAATTCCAGCCATTATTCAGAACAACTAAAAGTCTACCTACAGTGAACTACATTTGTGTTCTTTCTCATGACGCTAACTGAAACTTTTTTGCTTCCAAAAGAAAACCTAGAGTGAGTGCTCCTAAAGTTAAAGCCCAGCTTAGGGCTCACTGCAAGGCAGGTACCATCGTGGTAATAGCGCCACTTCATGACAGACGCTATCCAGCGCGAGTTCGGCCAGTGTTACACCACTCTGAAGTTTATGCAGCAGTTTTAAACAAACCATTGTATGTCCTAGGCCTCACACACTATCTATAAAACAAGGATAGCATTTGTGAAGCAGCTGCAAATTCTTTGATAGTATGCCCAGTGAGAAGCAAGCCCTAAGTCTCTTCCCCTTGAAGCAAGGCAGGCTTGTGATTTCTTTTTCAAAAAAAAAAGAGAATAAAAAACTAATAACATAAACATTAGAAATGATCCAAAACTTCACTAAACACGATGGTAGGAATAGTACTCAACTATGAAAAAGATAAACTTGAGGGCTTTCTAGGTGAATAGATACAACTAGAGATCATATTCATAAATTAAATAAATCAGACCCATGTGGATAAGCATTGTATTGTTGCCCTATCTCTATTGTACCTTTCAGATTTTATTTACTCTTTAGTACATAAAATCTGAAAGGTACAATAGATAGTGAAAGGGGAAGACAGGCTTGTGATTTCTTCAACTAATGTAAAGCAGTAAATTATGAGCTTGTGAGTTCTGAGACCCAGTCATATGAAGAGCTGCAGCTTGTACTGTGCACTGGGGACTCATTCTCAGACCCTTGACCACCATGTGTGATGCCCAGCAACCCCAAGGCTACCGCACTGGAGGGCCTGTTAGCCAATAATTCCAGTCTCCCAGCTATTTAAATGCAGTAGGCACTGGGCTCTTCCAAACCCCCCACCCTCCATTCCAGGGCTACCAGGCGACTAATGTTGTGCTGCTTGGACAGGAGCAACTGGCTGGCCCTGACTGAACCCCTGACTCACAGGCTTGTGAGTGGAGTACAGCAGCTACTGGTCTAAGTTGCTAAATTTTGTTTAATTGCCTATACACTAATCAGTAATCAAAACAAGGGTGACCCAGATAATCCCAATGATCCATTCTCCTTTTAATTTTATTAATTAATTAATTAATTAATTGGAACAGTGTCTCACTATGCAGCTAGGACTCATAGTGATCCTTTTGTCTCAGTCTTCCCAGTGTCAGATTATGGGCATGCACCACCATGCCCAGTTTTGGTGGAACACGTGGCACAGCCTGGCTTCCAGGGCTGGCACAGAATGCAGTACTAGAGATTGAACCCAGGTCCTTGCACTTGCCAGGCAGGTGCTTAGACCACCAGGCTATCTCACCAGATCCCAGTGATCCCTTCTTTTGGACATTCCAGGACTACAAGACTGTCATGGAGGCACAGCTCTCTCACTGGCACTTCTCTCACAGCATCTTCTCCATGTTCACACCTTTGCCAATATAACATCATTAATTAACCTTCAGCCAGAAAAATAACTGGACTCCATCAAAGATTAATGTAGTAATTATACAAAAATAATACATGTTATTGCCTGTGAAGGGAATGTTTTTGGTAGAGTGAGAACTTTCTACAGGAACTCTGAGACCACCTCACAAGTGGGAGCATTCACAAGCCAGCAAAAAAAAAAAAAAAAATACCAGCATCAATTCTCAGTCTTGTCTTCTGGGGAGGTATTCGGAGGGGGATGGCCGTTAGCCATCAGATCTTCATTTCTCTTCAAGTCAGTTGACAGACATTGCTAAAAACTGGGAACAGAAGAACTAAGACTGAGACACAATGTCCATCTCTCTTTTTTTTTTATTTCACAAAGTTCTTTATTTTTTTTTAAAGGTGCCATTCAAATTTATTTTCTGCAAAAGTCACACTCTAAGAATCTAAGAGAAGAATAAGAATGGTCACAGGGGTTATAATAGGGAGTAAGGAATTGCTTGTAAAATGATACAAAAGTTCAGGTAGATCATAGAAACAAGTTCAACATGTATATTTCATGGCATGATAACTAATAGCAATACATTCTATTCTTGCCGTGTGCTAAAGGAATAGATTTCAAACTTCCCACCACAAATTATGATGAGCTGGGCAATTAATGCACATGGCAATAAGAACCACTTGAAAATTGTACAATACACATATTTCAAAACATCACATTTTAAATGATATTTGTCTTCATCAATTAAAATGCATTTTAAAATATTTAAACAACTGAACTCATGTTCTATAATCAGTGATCAAAATCAAGGATATACAATGAATTGGGGATGGTGTAATAGAAAATAACACAAATTATTGAAATAAGGGACAGAAATTTGTGAAATACATGAAAATAATGTCTGTATTATTTAACACAAGTGCATGTATTATACAGTTATCAAATACAATTTAAACATTTTATTTTTTTAATTTCAATTATATCTTTTTATCATTATTATTATTATTGAAGAACAAATAGCAATGAGACAGTTGCAAAACAAATTAACAGGACAGATTCAATAAATTAATACACTGTAAACTGTTTTCATAATGTTTTGGTGTCGTACAAGGTGCATATATGACATTACACTTACAGACATTATTATAGACATGTCTCTAATCACTGTCCATCTTTCAAGAACTTAAAGTCTAATGGGAAGATATATGCTAAGTATAACAGTTCAAGGTTGCCACCAAGGCCTACAAGAGACATAAAACACAGAGCTCCATAGGAGATTCAGGGAAGGTTCCATGGAATCAATGACCTCTGAGCTGCATCTTAGAGCATGCTATTAAATTTTCTAAGAGAAATGACCAGGAGGATTGCCATAAGAAATGCAAAGAAGGTAGGAACATCATGCCAGGTGGGAGAAGCCACATGCTATGCAGGTGGCCATGCCTACCCATTTTCCCTGTCCTCCCAAGAAAATTAGCACAATCTATGTCTAAGGCCTCTTATTCCCAGAGGAGACTCTAAGGAGACATGGTGACTGTGTTCTTGACTCTTCCTTTGATCTGATTAGAGTCTGCCCTGTGGTCAGTCCACACTCAGCAATGCAGCAAGCTGTCTGGGGGATGTTAAGGGATTTCTGCCATGACCTACATCCAATAAGCCTTGAAGCTCTTCCAAACATTTTCACATGTGGACAGCTCCTGCTAGTCTTCCTCTTTCCCTGTCCTTGGGGATCCCAGTCTTGGGCTTTAGATAACCTTAGAATTGTTCTCTCCTAAATCTAATTAATAGAAAACATATGGAGAAAAAATTAGTATCAGATTTGTAATTCTGAAGTCATCTTAACAAAATAAAAAAAAAAATTATTCCATAAAATGGAATCAGTCTCTTGAAATTCTGTTGCTTTTTCACCTAAGTGTTTTTTTTTTTTTTTTTTTTTTTTTTTTTTTTTTTTTTTTTTTTGTTAAAAGATCTTACTGGTCAGTTCACTGACCTTATGTCTTACAACAAAAATATCTCTTTTCTGTCTAGAATCCCTAGAGATTATGCAAACCCCTTTACAAATATAGAAAGTGCACCTTTCACCTTCCTTTTATTGCTTCTGAAGCAAGTTTTAGTGAACCCTCTCTATTCTATGGGAAGCATGTGTGCACAGGATCACGCCTGGATACTGTGCATTTGGAAAAGGTCCTGGACATGAGAGAAACCTTTTGCTTCTTGTTTCCTCTTAGCTTCGTGTATAAGTAGAAGGGAAAAGTCTATGCCCAAAGAATAATGCAACTTCTGAGAGCAAGTAAGACTTAGTTCTTGGTTTTCAGTATGCTAGAATATTTCCAGTAATCTTCAAAAGCTATTGTCTGACCCTCAAGATTAACTAAAAATATAATCAATTCTTTTTAACTTAAACTTGAAAAAAGTCCCTCTTCAAACTTTTGGATTGGAAGCCTGCACTTTTATAAGACCAGAATGACAGGGATTCCATGCACAGCCCTAGTATTACACATTGCTATCTTCAGTGCAGTTGGTTAGTTCACATCAGCCCATATAGTTAAGGTGAGATATATACATTCAATGAGAAGAAAGTTTTGAACTAATAGGGTTTAGACAAGATATAATGTCTGCATTTTGTACTACAAATAACTGCTACAAAGACAATATGCAATGTATTAATTATTATAACTATCCTACTAACCTGTTTTGAAACTGTCTCATTGCTCTTTGTTTCTCAATAAAATTAATATAAAAAATAAACTTTTGGATTGGAAGGGGACATCCTGACAGCCATCTTGGTAGTTTTCCGATGTCAAAGATAATACCAACTACCAGCTTTGCTTCCGATTGTCTGATATCCTATGAACTCCTTATATTCTAAATAATAAAATTTATAGTATTTCAAAAAGATGAAAGATCACAAGATTATCTATGAAGCAGAAGCACAGTGTGGTTTTGGGTTATTAATTTGTCTTTCTGTGCTTACAGCTCCCTGTTGAACAAGCGGGGGTGATGTTATCAGACTTCTATTTTACAAAGCTGTCAGGCAATTAATTAGATATTGTTTGGAGTGTCTGTGATTGTAATTCTGAGACTTTATGAGGAGAATATTGTCTGCAAAGGGGCTATATTTCTTTAACCTCATTTTGTCAGTGAACAAAGTCACACAGTGCAGGCTTAAGAGCAATTCAACAAGGACTGACAAAGTCAGTGCAGCCTATCTTTCCCTGGATAGAAGAAACAACTACCCTCTGCCTACAGAAAGGACTGTTCTGTTGCTGACAGCAAGAGAAGTGGCAAGGTCCAGAATGACCTCACCCTTGAAGCAACCACCAACTTCCTTAGCTTTGGTGTCTCTGACACTACCTTAGACTCAGTTGTAAGCACATTACCTCCACATTGCATGGGACACACTGGATGGCTCATTAGGAAAAGCCAGAAAGTGACTGAAGTTAGCTTTCCTCTTCTGCCTTCTCTTCATTCTGGGATATAATTTTCTTTGTGACAAAGAAGTTGTTTCTCTGTAGTTACATTTCAGTGGAAGAGGCATAGGAAGGGAGTAAGAGGAAAGAAGGAAGGCCAAATAGCTCAAGGGATTAAAATGCCTGCCAGCAGGCAGAAGGGCCCCAGGGGTTCCATCCCCAGGCCTGCCAAGCTGACTTTACTCCCAGGGCATGCTGAGATGGTGAATGAGACTGGGAGAGGTGGCATGTTCCTATAATCCCAGCTTTTTGGAGGATATAGACAGGCCAATCACTATGAGTCCAATCTAGTAGTGATACACTGAACACCCTGTAGACGCTTCACTAAAATACAAAAAAGAAAAAAAAAAAGATAGAAGGAGAGATAAGAGAGTGAGTGAAAAAGAGAGAGAACATTCCAGGGCCTATTTCATGTTCTGTAAGTGGAACCCCATCTACACACTTGCTAGAATTGGACTTAAAATCTGTAAGGAAATATTTCCTTTTGTGTTCATTTCACAGCAATGTAGTGTAAGAACCCTCCATCTGAGAATCTGGATCTTTTTCTGCCTTCTCCCCAGCACATATGGTATCTACTTCCTTCTATATTCATTGTATTTTCTAGGCCTTTGTTCTAGATCTTAGCCTAAATGCACGTGTGGGATGTCAGCCCACATCTGTTCTGCACAGGACTCAAGACTCTGAGTGGGGCCAAATTTTAAAATAAAACAATACACAAAACACTTGCATTTATTTTTAATCTCTTTCATGCCATTGTCATTCTCCTTGATTACTGTTTATTTTTTGATACATCTCAGCAACGCAGCAATTTTGTGTCTGCTCTGCTTCCTATCACTTTTCTTCAGACAGCCTCAGGAAGGGAAGCAGATGTAAGACTGCCATCTTGTGCTCAAGATGGTTATCATTCTTTGCACTTTTCTTCTACAATCAAAAGTGATTTGCGGGGTTTGAAGGAGGAGGGTCTTGGGTTCCAGACCTGAAGTTCCTTGACCTAGATGTTCCCAGTAGGTTCTGAAATTCCCTGTCTGACGTACTCCCTCTTGACCTTCCCACTCCAGGGTGCCATGAGTCATCCTTTAGTTGAAAGCCAAAGCTTTCCAATGATTACAAGTGTGACTTAGGAAAGCCAGAGTGTGAAGGCCACTATTTACACCGTGGCTCAACTCTGAAGACTGGGCACTCAGCCACTGAGGCAGACCTAGTGAGCATCCTAAACATCCCACTTCCACCTCGGGCTTCAGAGTCAGCAGTTCCCAGATGGTGCACCACAATGTCTCAACTTCACAGGGGCTGGAAGTCCTTTGAGGTCAACACGTCACTGGACCTGCGAATACCAAACAGAAGTCTATTCTTGAGTGACAACTTTAGGACTAATCAAAGATAAAATTTGAATTAATAACCTGAGAAAGAAAAGGCAAAGACAAAAGAGAGCAGAAATGGAAAGAAAGAGTCCCAGGCCAAGATGAGAAACCTGAGGCACAAAAGCCTAAAGGAAGGAAAGAGAGCTTCACCCAGGAACAGAGCAATGGCCAACCAAACAATAACACAAGCAAAACAACACTAAGCACCACCAAAACAGACCTGCTTTGGTGGTAAATAGGGGCTGAGGGTATAACATGAATGGAAGAGTGAGCATCCCACCCAGAAGAACACGCCAACTTGTAAGTGGGCAGAAATGAGAGTCTACCATGAGCAGATCTGATTCTTAAAAAAAACCCTAAATCTATATTTACACACAAAATCTTGAAATTGGCTTACAATATTTTAAAGCTATTTCATTTTTATATTCTTGTTGATAATTGGTACATAATATTTGTGCATATTTGTGATATACTAGTTCAATGCAACAATAATCAAACTAAGAATAATTGCATTACCATCTCTTCAAACATTTATCATTTTTATATATTGGTGAATGTCAAACTCTTAAAGTTATCTTGAAATATAAAATAAATGTGTATAGAATATTGTTACCCTACTGTGCCTTAGAACATTAGGACTAAGTTATCCTATCTATTCATATGTAAGTCAATACAGGCATTCCAGAAAACAGTATCAAGTTTCCCAAAAATGTGGAAAATATAACTATTAATAACTATTATATTGTTTATCTCTCTCTACTGGGTATATATTTTTAAAAATGAAGTCATTATATGTAGTTTTTAAAACATTATATGAGACAAATACAACAGAAGGTTACCTTTGGTCTGCAATTGATTATTTAAGATCCTCTTCATTAATTTTATGTATATGGAGGTATACAATTAGATCCATAGCTTTCTTCCATGTATCTTTCTCATATCCATGAAAGTTTATGAAAACACAAGAGAATTACATGCATGTGGAACTAGTTATTCTCATTTCTTTTTATGAAGCATATGCACAATTATATACCCATAGCCATAACAAAAAGAACCTCAACCTAGACCTTACAACTGTACAAAAATTTACACAAAACAGCAAATCATGAAAAATTATGAAATGTCTACAAAAAAGGTACAGAAAAAAATTTTGACACCTATGACTAAGTGAAGAGTTCTTAGATTTGAGATTAAAAGTATAATTCATAGAAGTATGATTCATAAACTAGGCTTCATCAACCTAAAAGTGTTTCTTCTCCAAAAGATCTTGTTAAGGGGATTGTTGTGGTTGGGGGTTTTACAGGGACAACAATAGAATATAGGACACAATTTGTGGGATTATTTTATAATGAATCACCCAAAGAATCATATACAAAGAGGGCAGGAAATCTGTCTACACAAGACCAAAGAATCCAGCTGAAGTCCTGGATGCCACAGCAATTTCCTGCATGATTCCAGCTGAACAGTTCATGACAATGCCTCCAATAAGCCCAAATGAAGGCCTAGAGCCCATGACAATATCTCATTCAGGCTCACATCATGCATCTGAGCTGGGAGGGTCCAAAGGTCAGTGGTGGCAGCTAGAAGATCTGTGCCAGTAGGATGAAGGATCTGTGCTAGCAGGCAGAGGGATCTGAAATGGAGCCAGGAAGTAATGCTCAAGCACTAGAGGGCCCCTGCAAAGTACCATGGCCATCCTCAGCAACAGTGATGTCCTGAGCTCCTCTGAGGATGAGGAAAGCCAAGTTCCCATTAGGAAAGCCAATGTGACATGCTTCTCCAGATTCAGCTGTGTTCGATCCTCCCCTCTGGAGTCAGGAAGCAATGCTCAAGGTGAGGACCAGAGCTCCTCTAAAGAGGACCACAGCCATCACCAGCAACAGTGAGGTACAGAGCTCTTCCTCCCAGGAGAAAAACTGAGTTCACCAGGAAAGCCAGCATAACAAAGTCTCCCTACAGAATAGCCTAAGAACCAGCAGCTTCCAACAGCAGCTTCAACAGCTTCTCCAACAGCCTTCCTAATAGCCTCTCTCCTTCTCCAGTTCTTTCTCTTACACTGATGGAAATAATTCTCAGGTGGGCTTCCCTCACCCAGAGTGCTAGTTCAGTTCAGCTGGGTGTAACAAGTTGACCACCAGTCATCAATCCACCACAGGAATGAACAGAATAATTACAAGAATATATTTGCAAACTACATAGCTAACAAATAAACTTGCTATGGACTATACAGAGAACTCTGAAAACTCAAAAAATAATTCATTTAGAAAATGAGGCACGTCATGACACATTTTACAAGAAGAAAAACAGCAAACAAACACACAAAAAGCTGTTTACTCTTACTAACACTAGAAAAAATTAAACCTATCATACTGATATCAGTACATCCCTTAATAATGGCTAAAAATTAGTTAATCAAATACTGATAGGGCTGCATAAAAAGTAGTTCATTAATTGTTGGTAGGAATACAAAATTGTGCAGCCACTTTGTAATACAGTTTAGCAGATTTCTCTAAGACTAAAAATACTTTTACAATATACCCCAATATTTGTACTTTTGGAAATTTTTCTTAGAGATAAATTAAAGCCTACACTCAAATAAAACATGTGCATGAGTGCTCATAGCTATTTTAATCATAAAGGCTAAAAAAGTAGGAATACCTCTAATTTTGTAGTGGGTGAATGGTCAAATAAACTTGTTCTCCTATACATGGAACACAACTGAACAATATAAAAGGCTGAACTACTGAAACGCATAACAACTTGCATGGTTCTCATTGCAATTATGATAAGTGAAACAAGTCAAACTCAAATGGGCAATTGCTACAAGATTTTACTTAGGAAATAATCTCTAAGTGAAGTATTTCAGGGAGGGCTAGAAATTGGCTAGGAACTAAGACTAATTCAAGTAGACGCTACATTTCACTATGGCCATCCAGTCCAATAACAGGATTGTGAAAGATAGGCAATTAAATTTTTGTTCACACCCACTTCTTAGTGGATCCAGGAGGTCTCTAAACCGATGCTGTGGCCATTTCCCCCATTCCAGAATATATAATGAGTAGATCTTCTCAGAGTTTTAAGATCCCCTAACCTGTTTTCCTAAGCTACAGAGTAAAGCTGTTACAGTGGGAAATACCAAGCAGACACTACTAGAACTCTACAACCTAGAAAAACAGTAAATCTTAAGAAATACCACCTTACTAGAACATCTTCAGCAATCAGTATCACCACTGGGGGCTTGAAAGACACAGAAGCAGTGTTTCTCACATCTCATTGACCCTCCACTGGGACCACATAGAAAAGTCAGCTGAGTCTCAGACAATGACAATGGATGACCAGGAACCTAGCCAGAGTCACCCCATTTGCTGCTGCTGGTTTCATCCCTTGAGCAAATATCTCCTATGGCATTGGATATGCAACATGAATGTCCTCACCTTTATCCCTGTCCCTAAAGTCCCACAGAAGCAGTTTGTTGTGAAGTTAACAAGGCCAGAAGTATACCTCTACTGACTTGCTTGAGTGTACAGAAAATCACCAGCCCTGTATTCTAATTTCATATGCAATGACACTTTATTTTTAAAGTGATTCCATATATTTGCACTTTTGGTTGATATATAGTTGTACTGATTTAGGGAGTGCAGTATTGTAATTCAGGACATATATACAATGCAAAATGAACAAGACAGGGTAATTGACATTTTCTTCTCTCTAAATATTATTATTTCAATGTGTGGAGAAACTTGAAACTCTTTTCCCCTAGTTATTTTGAAATGTATAAAAGACTGCTGTGGACTACACTAAATGCTGTAGAATATCAGAACTAAATTCCCCTACCTAAATCTTCTTTGGCACCTGTTACACAACTGCTCTAACCCTTCCACCTTCCTGTTCTTCTTGTCCTCTAGTATATTCTGTTCTACTCTACTTCTATGCAAACCATGATTTCATCTTTCAAAATATGATTGAGAGCATGGGACATGCTTTTTTCTTTGTCTGGTTTACATCTCTTAATATGATGTCCTCCAGTTCTGGCCACATACAAATAATAGAATCTCTTGCTTTTATCACCAGCCAACATCCCACTGTTGTTCTATATATTCCTTGGGGGTTTTCATACATCATTGGACATCACAAATGAGTCTACAGTTTTGTTATTGTGAACAATGCTACAATAAACATGAGTGTGAGAGTACATGTTTCATATAATGATGAATTTTTTTGGCTTTATACCCAATATTAGGATTGCTACATTAAAGGATAGTCTGATTTTCAGATGTTTGAGAGCAATGTATAGATTTCCAGAATGGTTGTACAAAGTTACAGTACCACCAATAACATGTAATAACATGTTAGAACAGCATATAAGAGTTCTCCATTCTCCACATCCCTGTTGGTACTTGGTATTTTTTTTCTTCTATGACAATAGCTTTTCTAACTGGGACAAAATGATAAGTCAGCGCAATTTTGACTTGCATTTTCCTATTATTATTGATGTTTGCATTTTCCTATTATTATTCATGTTCTTGTTGATCATTTGTATTCTTGTAAGAAGTGTCTACTCAGATCTTTCACCCATTTGTTGCTGCTGGTGTTTGAAATAGGGTCTTGCTAAATAGTTCCGGCTGGCCTCAAATCCACTAGGTAACCAAGGCTGTCATTGAAGTTGTAGCAATCCTCCTGCCTTAGCCTCCTGAGTTTTGGGATTACAGGCATACACCATCACACCCAGCCTTAAAAATATGTCCAACTTTAAACAAGATTATCGGGGAATTTTTTATTGAGCTGTCTGAATTTTTTATGTATTCTAGATACTAATCCTTTAATAAATGGATAGCTTGCAAGCATCTTCTCCTATTAAAACTGCCTTCACTGTCCAATCCTCAAGTTCTCACTTTCCTTTTAATTGTGTTATACAATTCTATTTGCAATTCTTCTTTTGAGTTATACTAGGGAGACTATATAATATTTGCACATATGGGTCTGGTTTATTTTGCTTATAAGTATGTCTTCAAGTGGCATCCACTTAAATTTGAAGACTTTGAGTTTATCATTCTTTACAGCTGAGTAATACTCCATTGTATAAAAATACCACATCTTTTTCAACTATTCCTCATGTGATGGGCATTTTGGTTGTTTCCAAGATTTGGCTATCACAAATTGTGCTGCTATAAACATAGGTATACATATATCCCTATGATATGATGTTTTCAGTTCCTCTGGGAAAATTCTCAGTAGGGGTATAGCTGGCTTGAATGGGATTTCCAGTCCTAGTTTCTTAAGGAGTCTCTACACTGATTTCCATAATGGTTGCACCAGTCTACATTCCTACCAGCAGTGGAGAAGGGTTCCCTTTTCCCTACAACCTCTCCAACATTTGTTGTTGGCTGAGAGGGCAAGGAGAAATGCCAAGAAACATGACAGAGGCAAGACCATTCACTTATACACACTAGATGGGAAAGACAATGATTCTGAGAAACATCCGGAGATTTTTGGAACTAGCAGTTGAGTGGTAGGATTCTCACCCCGAGTAACTATATATACTGATACCTGTGAACCAAACAACTGCACTGAATTTAACAAAGTGTAATATGAGTCACATTCCAAATGCCTGTCATTCTGGTCTTCTAAATATGTACTTCTTGTCATGACATACCAGCTATTACTATACTGCCCTTTTCTAAAGGGTAGTAAATGAAAAATAAGACAAAAAAAGTCACAAGACAGTCCTACTACAATGCTACTATGCTGTATATGGATGGATTTCTAAATACGTATGTAAATATATGTAAGTGTTCATTTCTATTTTTTAGTATTTTTTCCTTCTTCATATTCTGTATGGACTTAGGGTTTAGTATCTCAATACTTGACAGAAAATACATGTTCCATGTTATGCCCATGATGTCTGATTTTAGACTAGTAGTGTAGGTAAACTGAACTGCATATGTTGCAGGGTAATAATAAACTTTTCTTCTGGAGGGTTAACAACCTAAGTTTTCAAATCAAAAATTGGAGAAAAAGAAAGGCTGCAAGGTCATCCAACATTTTGGCCCTAGCCTTTCAAGGTCAGTGAAGACTCAGGACATAGGAGAATTTGTAATGTAACAACATGTAACTCAGTAGTGCCCCAAATTTTCTGATCAAGGAGATTATGGGGCTACAGAGGAATGTAATTGATGATGTACAGTGTGCCTAAGGAGAGTCACATGGAGAGAAAACTTTCTCTCAGGCTTCCACAGAGAGCAAATTGGTCAAGCAATGGCCGTGACTCATCCACAAGGTTGACACTAACAAGGGATGTACAAAGTGCAGTACAGGGTTACAGGAAAAAACCTGAGGGTACCTGCCTGACCTTATGTGATACAAAAGTTACATTTCTTGTTGTATAGGTCTTGCTTTAACTCAGTCTTAATCGTCCAGCAGAAAAGTATAAAAATGGAGGTATATAAAGTCATATTAATATACTGTGAATGGCTCAAGTCAACAACTTCTGTGGATAACCTGCTTCTATTGTGGACTGCCGATCTGTGTTGGACTGTTTTATTATATATATATATATTTAGCTATCCATGTTTTGAAAATCTGTAACATATGTATTGTTGTATGTTACCCTGTTTATGTCACTTTTCTATTTGTTTTTGCTTCTATTTTTCACTCTTCAAGTTAAAATACAAATAAATAAAATTTAAAAACAACTTTTACATGTTTCTGTGGAGAATATTTTGTTCATTTCTTTGACACAATGTCATACATTTAGACTTACTTTTGTTGCTTGTGCTTTGAGGATTTTATTCAAATAATCTTTGCTTTTACTAACACATTAAAGGGGTTATCCTATGTTAACTTGTAAGGATTTTATACTTTCAGGTTTTATATTTAGGTCCTAGATTAACATTGAGTCGATTATTTTTTATTTAGGGCAGAGTGTACAGGTGTAGAGGGCCTCAGTGCGTAGACTGGACTCATAGTGATCCTCCTATTGTAGCCTCCCAGGTCCTGGGATTACAGGCATGCGCCACCACACCCAGTCTTTCATTTTTGTATATAGCATGAGGTATGACTCTAGTCTCATCTTTTCTGCATATTATGTCCAGCTTTCCCAATATCACTTGTTGAAAAGACTGTCCTTTCTCCAATACACAGACTATTTTTTCAAAAAGTCAGCTAGCATAAATACATTAATTTCTAGATATTCTGTTCTGTTCCTTTTCATGTGTTGCTATTTTTATGCCAATAGCATGCCGTTTTAGTAACTACAGCTTCATAAGAATTTTGAAGTCAGGTGTGGTGCCTCCAGCTTTGTTCATATATCAGTTCATTTCTGGACTGATTTTGTCTTTGTGTCATTTGTGATGTCACATGAGCTTTGAAACTATTTCTTCTATGTCTATGAAGAATATCATTGGTGTTTTTATGATAATTATACTGAATCTGTAGATTATTGGGGTAACATGATATTTTAATAATATTAATTCCTACAGTGCTTAAACATAGAAGGTCTTTCATCACTTGTCCTGTAATTTCTTTCATCGTGTTTTATAGTTTTCATTGTAGAGTTCTTTAACTTACTTGGTTAATTCTATTTCTATGCACTGTGTATGGATGTGCCTATTATAAATTATGTTTTTAATTTCCCTTTCAACCAGTTTATTATGCATGCATCAGAAGTTACTGTTTCGAGATTATATCTCAGTGACATAGCATCATCTACTTGGAAAGCACAAGATCTGAGTTTGACTCCTGATACAAAAAGGCTACAATTTTCTGTATGTTGGTCTTATATTCTAAAATCTTGATCACCTTTCACTTTCAGAAAACATCACATTTCTCAATCCCAGTGATGACATTTTGCTGATCTGGTAAGCAAGAAATAGTAACCATTCAAAACTACTGATAAGACAGTTGTGCATCAAATGGTGGGAAATAAATTTGACTGAAATTCAGAGGCCTTTTGGAAATTGGAGGCCAATATCCCATTGAAACCCAGGTGTAAAAATCCTCACCCAGAGCCCCTGAGACCGGCCAGAGACAGCGCGGCCAACTCTGCCATCTTCCTCCATCCTGCCCGCGCCCGCCCAGCTCCTGAGACCCGCCAGAGACAGCGCGGCCCACTCCGCCATCCTCCTCCATCCCGCCCGCGCCCTCACCTGCCCAGCCCCAGAGACCTTCCGAGACAGCAAGACCAACGCCAGCAGTCTACTCGATCCAGCCCACGCTGCCCAGCCAGAGACTGGCCTGAGACAGTGGCTGACTCCAGCGGCTTCCTGGATCCCTCGCCAAGCTCTCCCAGTGAGAGCGAATTTACAGGACTCACCAGGTTTCCCAGATCACTGAGAGTGTGGTGAGTCTGAGGGAGATCCTTTGGCTTCTTCCCACGCACGCTACACGGATCCCTGTCCCCAACCCCTCCAAGCCAGTGACTGGCTGAAACCAGCACCTCCCCGGATCCCCTGACCTAAAGCCCACTGATCGAGTGAGAATTTCCCCGACTCTCTGGGCATCAAAGGTCAGTGAGTGTAGAACTCCAGGCCCGCCGTGCCCAAGAGACATTTCCCAGGGATTACCTGTCCCCCATACCACATGGCCCTGTGACAGCTCCAGGCACACTGTGCCAGAGAAACACTTCCAGGTGATTACTGGTCCCACC
>PVKA01037345.1:0-21067 GCA_004027165.1 Ctenomys sociabilis | reverse complement strand
ACTAATGGTGGTTGGACAGGATATTATGTCGGCTTTTAGTGCTATGGTCATCCACTAGGTAAATAATTATTGAATCTTTGATATAATTCAGCTATAAAAAAATCTGTAAATATAATTTCATGTATGCACCTTGTACAGTACCAAAACGTTATGAAAACAGTTTGCAGTGTATTAATTCATTGACTCTGTATGGTTAAGGTGTCTTGAAACTGTCTGATTGACATTTGTATTTTAATAAAATAAAAATAAATGGAAAAAAAAATAAAATGAGCTGAATAATGTCTTCAAAAAATCATATCCATTCAGAACCTTAGAAAGTGACCTTATTTAGAACTAGGGTCTTTGCAATGTAATTAGTTGTGATAAGGTCATTGGATTAGAATGAGCTTTAAATACAACGACTGGCATCTCCTAAGGAGAGGAGACTCAGAAACAGAGGAAGGAGGCAATGCGGTAATGGAGACAGAGACTAATGATAAAGCTGTAACTCCTGATTTTTGGATGCTAGACACCAGCAGAGGCTAGGAAGAGGTAAGGAAGGACTCAACTCTAGCGTTTTCATGGGGAGCATGGTCTTGCTGACTTGACACCTTCATTTCAGGTGTCTGGTATTTAGGATTATGAAGGAATACATTTTGATTATTTTAAGGCACAAAGTTTTTGATGATTTGTTACAGCAGCCCTGGGAAACTAATACACCCACCATGATGTAGTGAGCTACAGTGAAATCTGATATCATTACAGTGGAATAAAATACGTAATTCTTTCCTTAGGATGGACAAAGACATTATTTCCCAAAGGAAGTGTGTGATTTTCATCTTTTATGCCATAAATCCACTTCCTCAATAAGTATAAGGAACGTGTATTTTCCTATAGTTTTGAATAACCTCTAGTAGAGTATATTGTTCTAATTATGAATTAGTAATAACAAAGTAGTGCATCTTTCATCTAAATATTTTTTGTCTTTCCTTCAGTAGCCTTAAGTTATGCTTGACGAGCTTTATTACAGATTGAACATCCCTTATCTCACATTGTTGAGGTCAGAAGTGTTTGGGATTTGGGACTTTTTTAAGAAATAGCATGTGCATAAAGTAACAACTTAATTAATAGGACCCAAATAGAAGTCTGAATTTCATAGTCATTTTTTAACTTAGCTATAAAGTATTTTTATATACTATTTTACATGTACTTCTCTTTTGATGAGGGCACATGACATAAGGTAAGTGTCGATTTTTCTATTTGGGACATCTTGTCATTATTCAAAAGTTTTAGATTTTGGAGCATTTTGGATTTTGAGTTTTCAGGTTAGCATGGTCAGCCTACATTAGCACAAAAATTATTTCTGTGTAATTCACCATAACTATTCAAATGTTTAAAGGGTCGAGTGCTTACAGGGTCAGGGTCATGGTCAGGGGTCTGATTCTTTGATTAAAGCAGTTAGTTTTATTATAGTTCTTGGCCAGAAACTGCTCTTTTTAACCTCATCTAGTGTCCTTGAAAATATTTATCAGAACTGAAATTGAGAGAAGGTGTCTGGAACAAGTTCAACATTCTAACAGTCAAAACCTTTCAAGGACAGAGGCCATTAAAATTGGGTCAGTAGGCATCAACTTCTCATGTAGAAAACAGGATATTGTGGGTGGTGGTTAATCTAATATGTCTGTTTGGGTCAACAGTTTCACTCTCCAACTGCTTTTAGTTCATAGTTTAGAAAATTTAATTGTGCCTTATGTTTGTTTTCAGTATGTGCTAGGTTTTAGGCATAATTGAAATGCCTTTAAAATTTATTAAGTTAATCATTAATGGAGTGCCTTTGAGTTTTGAGGATGAAATTAATTACATACTTTCTAAAAGTTGCCTCAGATTTAACACTGGGAGTTTTAGGGCAACATTGAAATATTTCTATTAATTTCTTTTAAGTCTTAGAATCTATGTCAAATTTGACAAATTTGACCAGGGTTTTGTGACAATTCCTAGTTAAATGTAAGTAACTCATCTACAGGGTGTTTGTATCAATGCATATTTGCAATTGTGATTTACAATCTAATAAACATTATAAAAACATCTCAAGAATTATTTCCTTTATGGCAAGATGAAGTGCTCTCAAGAAAACAGCTAAATAAAATATTTTCTGAAATGCAGTGGTAGAAAGGGCCAGCTAAATAGCTCCATGGATTAAATTGCCTGCTTAGGCAGATGCGGGAGCCAGGGGTTGGATTCCTGGGCCTGTTGTGCTCGCCCTGCCCCTCGGGTTTGCTGAGATGGCAACTGAAACTGGGTGTGGTGGTGCTCGCCTGTAATCTCAGCATTTGGGAGGCTGTAAACAGGTAGATCACTGAGTCCAATCTAGCAGTGAGACCCTGAATGCCATGCAGACCCTTCCCTAAGATACAAAGTAAATAAATAAGTGCAGTGGTACAATATGCCTACCCTTTGCTCTAAATTAATTGATAAAATGTTTCAGCAGAGGCAAGGATTAAAGAGGTGAAACTTTTTTTCAGGGTTTGAATAATGATTTTATTACCCTATGATGAAAGAAAGAAGTGGATTAGTCATAAAACATTTGGGATTTGAATGAAAAACTGAAGAAAAAGTTCTAGCACAGTGCAGCATTTTACACTTTCTCAGAGGCTAAATAAACTTTATAGTAGGTTTAGTCAGAGAAAGGGAATTTGGTGGAATGCCAGATGATTACATTAACAAGATGCCTATCACCTTGGCTGACTTATTTGGTGTTATTTATTACAGAGCCAGACGACTTGGTAAGAATCTTTACTATTTCTTAATTTCCTTCCATTAGGAAAAATCCCAGGAAAATTTGAGAAAGGACCAAAGACATGATACCTATATGACTTTTGCCATTTTTTGCTTTTGAGTTATTAAAGAGAAGGGCTTCAAATGTTAGAATACTCACAGAAGAGCAATTTCAAGGCTCTCCACCTGCCTGATGTAGAAAAGGATTAAAGTAAACATTTATCTGAGCAGCCATTTGAATGCCAGTTATGGTGCTGGTAAATTCACATTCCTTGGTATCCTTGACTTAGGGATGATAATTTTGATTTTAGTTAGGAAAATGAGACTCAGGTGATATAATTTGTCTAAGACCACACAGAAATTATAAATGGATTCCAGTTAGTTTGACTCCTTAGCCTAACTTGTCTTCAGTGCACCACATGATCTTTGAAAAGACAATAGAGTATGGTATTCTACCTTCATGAGGACTTTTCTTTCACATTCTGGGACATGTTAGAGTATTGTGGCTAAGAGAACAGGCCTAGAGCCAAGTTACTTTGGCTCAGACTTCACATCTACAATACTATTTACTAGCTTCCCACCCCTAGGATACTTGTGTGTTTTCTCATTGCCTCATTCTTTTCTCCATCTGTGTAAAGAGTAGTAATATTAGCAGCTGTCCAACAGGCTGGTGATGAATCTAGAAGTAGCAGCTAGAATAATGCCTGACATATGGTGGGGGCCAAGTTAGTATCCATCATTGTGCTTTGCAGTACTTTTATTTTATCAGTTGACAAATTAAATAATTCGCCTGGAGTGGCACAGCTAGAAGGGAGAAGCACAGCTGAAACAGGGTTCTGTCCCAACCTAATAAGTCCAAGGCTTTTTCCACCATACTTTGGGTGAAAATTAGCAGGAGTTACTGAGAATTAGAGGCAACACAATGTGCTCTCTGAGCCTTAAATGTGTAGTCTTTGAAAGAAACATAGATTCCTAGGGCAACTGTTCTCTGGCATGTGGACAACCTACTTACCAGTTATAGTTCAGGAAGCATGTTAAGAAGGTCCTCATGGTTTCCTTATTCTATATTTTTTGCTAGAATCTGGGCTCCATGCCAATGTATCCCCTTTCTCAGCTTGCCACCTAATCTCAGCATGAACTCTAGTGTTGACATGGAGGCAGCAAGAATCACCATTGATTGCTTTTGCTCAGACTTTCCTAGCAGAATTAATCTTCATATGAATTTCCAAAGTAGTCACAGCTTTGTAGGAGATGATTCTAGTACTTCCCTCTAAAACCCTTTTGTTAATTCTAATATGGGTGAGTGGCTGGGATGATGCCAGGGGATACTTTGTAAACTTTTCAGCAGGAGAAACTGAGGTCCATCTTGTCACCTCTCCACCACTTCTTACCAACCCACCCCTCATGGTGCTTAGGATTGAACTCAGGGACTTGAACATGTTAAGTAAGCTACATGCTCAGATCCCTATCCTTTTTATTTTGAGTCAGGGTGTCAACAAGTTGCCCAGGGTAGGTTTGAACTTTTGATCTTCTTGTACTGGCTTACTGAGTAACTGGGATTACAGACTTGTCCCACTGCACCTAGCTCCTTTTTTTGTTTATCCTTGATCAGCAAAGGTCACACTTCTTTCATATGGAAGGGAATCACAATCCATACTAGCCAGTTTAACACAAATCTCTCAAACATTTTGGATAGAGGTTGATTTAAAGTCTTGAAAAGCCACTAAATCTCTGTTCTTCCTGTCTTCCATAGGTTTTCATCTCCTCTGTTCCAGTAGAAGTGATTTTGTTTCACCAGATCATGATGGTACCACCTAGAGACTTTCTCTAGCCTTGTTTTCTTTTCACTCCTTGGTTGCTCCTTGTGCACACATAGTCCCAAGATAGTTCATGCTCTACCTCCTGCATTCTGTCTCTTGGAGTTTTAGGGTACTGAGAGATGAGAAATCTCAATATTCTCTATATTCCTCATTAATTAAAGGATTGAAAATAAAATTATCCAAGCCTCCATTAAGTGCCAAAAGTGGTACTTGCAAAACAAGCGAATCAACAACTTTCTGAGGTGGGGATTGGAATTCTCACTTAAATTCTCCTACTCCTTAAGGATCATTTTATGGCTGGCAAATAGCTCAGTGGATTAAAGCATCTGCTTAGGCAGATGCAGGGGACAGGAGTTTGATCCCTGGGCCTGCTGTGCTGGCGCGACCCTGGGGCATACTGAGATGCAACTGAGACTGGGTGTGGTGGTGCACATCTGTAATCCTAACTCTTGGGAAGCTGTAAACCAGAGGATCATTACGATTCTGATCTGTGCAGTGAGACCCTGTAGACCCTGTCCTAAATACAAAAAAGGATAATTTCAAACTCCTCTGCCACTGGGTTGATCTTTCTGTATGACCTTCCTATTTGGAACCTGTCATATAGTCCCACACTGTCAACACCTCTACCCTATAGCCCCTTATTGGTGTTCTCACAGGAAACACATGCTATTCCTGTTGGTGAGGTTTTCCTTCCACTCCTGTTGGGTTTATGTTCAGTGCATGTACAGAATCAGTGAATGTTCCAGAAACACCTTTCAGCTAATGATGTGTTGTGAATGAGGTGAATAAAGTTTTCCACTTCCTTATCCTTTCTGGTAGGGTAATTCTGAGTTATGTCACAAAGTATGTTCTAGAAGTCCTCAGTAGGATTGAGCCTCAGTTGCCCATAGTTGTAGTGGAAACACTACAAAGAACAGCTTCTGTTCTTTTTTGGCTTACAGCCTCTTATCAGAGCTTCCTAGAATCACCACCCATGTAAAGTACTTGCACTTGAGCCCCTGTTTTAAGGTCTACTTTCTCAAGAATCCAATCCAAGACTGAAATACAAGACAGAACCTTTATATTAATTATTTTAGTTATAATTTCCCCCACCTTTTAGCAATTTTTTCTCATAGTGAGGTGGGGAACAGTTCCTTCTCTCAATTCAAAAGTTTGTGTAGCATTTACTATGTATGAGACACTGTGTTGAATTATCAGAGGATTAAAAATTGAATGATACAATTCTTAACCCCTGAGAATTGTAATATGAAAGTAGATCTTAAAATAGAAATCTCCAAATTCTTCCACAGTTTCTTTGTCTTGTTTCTAATTGGTGTACTAACTGAAACAAAGGAAACAATGTTATGTTAATGAAAATTCAGAGGTGACAAATTGTCAACTATTCAGTCTTTAAAGAATCAGGAGATGCTCTGAATAAAAATACCCATAATTCCACAGTGCTCAAGCATCAAATGTCATTTTATCTCATGCTCTCTCCCAGTCTCTATCTGTATTCATAGATATTGTAACAGATGGCCATCAGAAGACAGATACAATTTAAGTTATGCTTTGAAAATACCACTCTACTATGTACATTTCCATTTTAAAAATAATCTTTGTAATTATTGTGAATAACTTCAGGGTACTGCAGTGAGGAAATATATCAGAAATTACTGAATAGTTTTCACACTGTGGAAGGTTTAGATTATTTAAATATGTTTACTTTTTATTATATAATACTTCAGTGAATGTGATATATAGCCTGTTTTTCCTTGTTGAAATACTTCCTTTTTATACATTCTCAGAAGTAGTAGTACTGGCCCCAAAGAAGCTAAATGTTTTTAAATATTCCTGTCTCTGACACCTCAGTTCTTTACAGTACCTAGAGCAGAGAGAGCTATTTAAATTTAAATGTTGAGAAGGGGGAGAAATGGAAAAAAGATACTGGTGCACTTTGAAGTGTTTTCCATTTTTCCCAATAGCATGAATTAATAGAGGAGGCAAGTTAGTGATCATGCTGTCAGTCACCAAGTATCTAGCTCTGAGGAGCCAAGATACCAGATACCTGAGCAAGATGATATTCTGGGGCTGGGAACAGGAGTCTCAGTGCTCTTGGTGGAGGGGTGTGTGAAGTGCTGCAATAGCATGAGGCAGACAGATGGGAAAACTGTTGGCAGGTTTTGACTAAGATTGCTCCTGGCTGCTTGTGTCTGGAGGACTTATTCAGGCCAGCAGGAACCCTTAGCAGCTGCTGCTTGCCTAAAGCTGGCTGTGATTTGAACATAGTACCACCTGCTCCACTGGTTCTGTCTCACCTGGCACTGGGTTGATTGCTGGACAGGAGGAGAAATTCCAGGATCTCCTTGCCTTCTGGTCCACAGCTGGGGCCTGTGGCTTGCTCCCAAAAAGTCTCTTATATCCCCAATTTCATGATTTTAAGAATACACAGGACAAATAGTGCCAGTTTCTATATGGCTAGATCAAACACATCATTAGGTATGTCATTTTTGTTAACAAACATTTTTCTGAGGATTTACCATGAACTAGCCATTGTTTCAGATGCCAAAAATATAAAGGTCAGTAAAGCTTGGTGCCAGTCCTTGGAGTAGTGGTCTGTGATGAAATACTAAACTATAGCTGCCATCAGAATCCACACTAATAATGGGGAATTAAAACTCAAAATTAGTTTTATAATTTGCGCTCCTTCAAGTTCCAAAATTTTAAGGATCATAACTCAGGCCACATCATGACTAGTACTTATGTACATAATCTACTTTTCTCATTTGAAAACATCAAATTTAATAGTCCCAAACTCCCCACCAACCTTATTCTCAAACCTTACTCCAATTTGTAAGCTTTCTTGACAACTTGACTCCAAACTAACTTCCCCTAATATCATTTAGGTAATCTCCAACTGATTATGATTCCTATATATTTCTACATACTGGATTTTCATTGCTACATATAGGATTTCTTGGTAACGTATTTATGATAGGCTATGTTTGTCCTGAAAGTATTTAGATTTATAGTTGTCTAAATATGCATATTTTTATATAAATTTTATTGACATATGTGCATGGAAGAGTTCATATGTTATAAGCAGACAATTCAATTAATTTTTATAAAATGGCTGCACTTATGTAATTAGTATCCAAATAACAGAAAGTTCTCACCACCAAAGAAGCTACCATTTCCTCCATTCTAGTCATTATTCTCCAAAGATTAATCATTAACCTGATCTCTCATATCATAGATTAAACTAGTACTATGATCTGTACTTTCTTGTTTCTGAATTTTTTCTCTCAACATCTGGTTTGAGAAATTAGTCATGTTGTTTGTATTTGCAGTTGTTTCATTTTCATATTGGTATATTTTTTCATTAAATGAATATACGCGTATAAATTGTAAAGTTTACTATAGAGAACCATTTGGGTTCTTTCCAGTTTGGGGTTACTATGAATAGTATTATGTTAACATTCTTGTGCATTCTGGAATTTAGAGTATACATATGTTCAGGGATAAGTGGCTTTTCAAAGTAGTTGTACAGATTTACCCTCCCATCAACAGTCTGAGAATTTCAGTTGCTTAAAACACTCACCAACATTTATTCTTGTTGATCTTTTTCCTTTATCTACTTTAGTGAGAATTTTTGAGGACACATACATGTTTACACACATATGCTTATAAATATATCTAATTATAAGTATACATGTACAGTACATAAATGTTTGAAGATCATGTTATACATCGGATATCTGTACATTCAATGTAACTGTGAATGCCCTTAAGACATTGTTTTTCTTGTTGTTTTTACATTCTGAGTCTCCAGTACAATGTACTATACAAAACAAGCAAACAATTGGCTATTGCTAATTGGCTACATAATCCAGAAGGGCAAAGAGTTATGTTGATGATGCAAAGTATGGAAATAAATGTGGCTTATCCCTTATGATTTTTAACTTTCGAAATGTTCAAGATACTGCACTCATTAGAAATCTGCTTAACCATTTAAAGAAAAACAATAATAAAAACTATATGAATGAAAACTTAGTTTTAAGGGCAAGGGACAATCTTTCTAGCATGTTAAGTAGGTCTGTTTCATGGTAAAGTGAGGATAAATATGTTAGTTGATATTATTTTTGGGCTCTTCCCACTTTTTTCAATAATATTCTTTCCTTCTCTCTGATCTCATATTCTTAGTGCAAACTATTTTATTTGTTTCCTCACCTTTAGGTCCAAATGTACTCCAAAAATGGTCTGATATAATTTAGTAATGGGCTTCAAAAGTTAATAAAGTCTCATAATGTCATAAAATGTTTCTATTGGGTATATATTGAAACTCATATAACCTGGGAATCATTGATCATAATGACCTTTAGGTGACAGAAAACCCCTTTGGAATTGAATACTAAGTTTTGTCAAAGATAATTCACCCAACCTGTGCAGAGACTGGGCCCCTGCCCTGAAGTTGTTTCTAGATCATAATTCTCTTTACAAAGTGTAGTGATTCCGATGACATTGACAAGTGCCAAAACTTTCTGTAGCTCTATGTGAATTCCTTAGTGTGTTAAAGTTTTTCTAACTTTTCAGGCCTCTAGGCTGAGGAACATTTCTGTCCCTGGATTTTCTGGACAGGCTCCATGGACATTAAAGACTGGACATTACCAACCACTTTGACTAAGATGAAAGTATTTTTAGAGATGTACAAATTATGTCAAAGCTTGTCATCTGGCTACTTTGCAAAAATGAACTTGAGAAGTCAAGACCCCGTGCAGTGCAGGCCAACTATCCCAGTTGAGGCAGCACCAACTCTTCTTCAGCCCACTAGCTGATGTAGTGAAGGTTCACAAACCCAGTCCAAAACTCTGACAAAATTTGTAAGTCACTGATATTGGGTTGTTTGCTTCAGCAGTGTAAAACATTGAAACAATATATTGGAAATGTTATTAGATGAGGTATATAAGTGTGTTTATGTATGTAAGTTTTCCAGTAGAATTCTTTTTAACTGATGTCAAGTCCATTAAGAGGAAATAAAATATATACCTTCAAAATTTCTTCAAAATTCCCATACCAGATTTAAAGAGAAACTTCCAAAAACAGCTTCTTCTTATACCCAAGCAGACCTTGACCAATGAAAGAGGGGCTAACCATGGACCACTCCTAGATTAGCAAACACAAAATTGCGCCTTTGCTCTTGGCTGGAAACACAAGGTTGTGTATGACCTCTTTTGTAGAATGGAATTACACTTAGCTTCTTATATCTTTCATATGTTATTTAAAAAATGGCTATATTCCTTTTAGTTTGCTGTCTCTGTGTAATCATATTGAGGTGTAATTACTCCCCCTCCTTTATTTTCTCCTTACACTCCTCTTCTCATTTAAAAATAGACAAATAACAAAGACATTAAAAAAAACAAATATGTAATAGAAATGTAAATTTCTAAGACATGACACCTTCAAGGGCTAAAAGTAAAGAGTGTGTTCTGGCAAAAGCTCTCCTTAAAGTTAACTAGCATCTCATGCTTGTGCTATGACAAAAATGGGGTCCATCAATATGTGTGACATGGCTAGTTGTTACTTACCATGGGAAGTAATAATTTAAACAGACAAACTACTGAAACTTTACTTCAAAAGGAGAGCATTTCTACTTAATTTTTAAATGTAATTCTAAGTGTGATTCAGTCTCTTTCGATCAATATGTGTGACATGGCTAGTTGTTACTTACCATGGGAAGTAATAATTTAAACAGACAAACTACTGAGACTTTAATTCAAAAGGAGAGCATTTCTATTTAATTTTTAAATGTAATTCTAAGTGTGACTCAGTCTTTTTCGAGATTGAAAACACATTTAAAAATTTATATTTCTGATTATACTTGCCCTAAAGAGTCAAAGAGGTTTTGTTTTGTGAAAACAATTTCCAAACAGAAAAATCTCACATATTCTTTTTACCTATTATAAAAAATTAGGAGATATGTTAATGTTTACACTGAAGAGTCTCATTTTTCTACCAGCTATTAGGAAATGAAAACAATTAGTCACATTGAGGTTGTCTAGAATATTATAGGAGAATTTTAGAAAGGAATAGCTAATGAGGGATGGTAGAAATGTTTTTTTTTTCTGTATTTTTTTAGGGAAGGGTCTATAGGTTCTTCAGGGTCTCACTACTAGGTTGAACTCATAGTGACTGTCCTGCTTACAGCCGCCAAAGTGCTGGGATTACAGGCCTGCACCACCATGCCCAGTTGCAATTGCCTTCTCAGCTTGCCCCAGAGGTGGGCTAGCACAGCAGGCCTCGGGATTGAATCCCCAGTCCCTGCGCCTGCTTATAAGTGCTTTAATCTGCTGAGCTATTTGGCCAGCACTGCAGATGGTAGAAATTTGGAAGAAATGACTAAAACAACATTTATTTTCATTTGTTACAAGAGCACTGACTTCCTTTTTTTCTTCTTTTCCTCTCACTAGCTCCTCCATCCTGCCCACGCCCACCCAGCCCCAGAGACCTCCCGAGACAACGCGGCCAATTCCAGCAGCCTCCTGAATCCCGACCATGCCTGACTAGCGCCAGAGACCTCCCGAGACAGCGAGACCCAGGCCAGCAGCCTACTCGATCCTGCCCACGCCACACAGCCAGAGACCGGCCTGAGACAGCGGATGACTTCAGAGGCCTCCTGGATCCTGCCCCATGCTCTCCCAGTGAGTGGTAATTTGCACAACTCACCAGGCTTCCCAGATCAGTGAGAGTGTGGTGAGTCTGAGGGAGAGCCATTGGCTTCTTTCCACGCGCGGTACCCGGATCCCTGCCCCCAAGCCCTCCAAGACAGTGACTGGCCTGAAACCTCAAGAACCACTCACCAACACTTCCCCGGATCCCCTGCCCTAAAGCCTGCAAAATGAGTGGGAATTTCCCGGATTCTCTGGGCAACAAAGTTCAGTGAGTGTAGAACTCCAGGCCCACCGTGTCAGAGAGACATTTCCCAGGGACTCCCTGCCGCCCCACCCCCTGTGGCCTGGAGAGAGCTCCAGGCACACTGTGCCAGAGAAATATTGCCAGGTGATTACCTGTCCCACCCCACAGCACAAGACCCAGTGCAGGTCTGCCTGGAGTGAGAACTCCAAGCCTGCCATGCCAGAGGGACATTTCTCAAAAATCCCCGGTCCCACGCCATGGCCCAAACCCAGCACACCCTGGCCTGTGAGTGAGGGCTCCAGGCCCGCTGCACCAGAGGGACCTTTCCCAGCCTTCTCGGGTTATGTCCTGTAGACCCAGATCTAGCACAGGATGGCCAACCCAGTACAACATACTCAGTGAATAAGATCATCCACTATCCTTTTGTGAGCCCAAAAGACCCACCAGAGCCCAGGCCTGCCCACCTAGAGAGTGACCTGCCTGACACAGGAGGGCTGACCCCAGCAATTTTCTGCATCCTCGCCCCAAAGCCAGCTAAGACAGGGAATTTTCATTACTTGCTCTGCATCCCAGTTCGATTTGTGCTCACCTGAAGAGGGAACCAACAGAGGGGAACCAAAGGAGCTGCAACAAAAAAAGAACTGAACACAACAGCTAGATCCAGGATAGGCATACCTGGATAATCTCAAACTTAATAAACTGGCACCCGAATCTCATAACAAGCTAAGGTTATAGCTGCACCAAAGCTCTAAACCAAAGGTCAAAGGTCAGTGCGATACAAAATGACAAAGACAAGGGGAAAAACACAATCCCAGACCTCGAGTCCACCAGTAAGGGCAGAGGACACTAGTTCAGCTGTAATGAATGAATTAACAGATACAGCAGCAATGGAAGAATAGCAGAAAGCTATAGAGGAAATAAAACGAGAAGTAATTTCCCAAATTAAAAAAGAAATATCTGAATACATAGTATCTGAAATAAAGAATGAATTCCAGAAACATTGGGTAGAAAAACTATGCTCACCCAGAACAAGTGCAAGGAGCACTATTACAGCTGATATATACAAATTAACAGCATCTGAAGTAAAGAAACAACAGTAGAAACATCATGAGGAACTCAAAGCAGAAATAATTTATGAAAGCAAAAAAGATTTCTTTGAAAAAAAAAGAATTCTTTGAAGTCATAGCATCTGAAATATAGAAACAAGTCCAGAAATATACAGAGGAAACCCAACTTGGAAGAAACACTGCAGAAAAAGAATTAATAACTACCTCTAAAGAAGAAATGAATAAAAAAATTGAGGAGATCAGAAATATGATGGATTCCTTGAATGAGCAATACAGAAAAGCAATAGAACACATGAAACACAGTCAAAGAGATATAGAACAACGAAAAATAGCAATCATGAGTCTACAAAACTGTCCGAGTGAAAGCGAAGACAGAGTATCAGATCTTGAAGATGCCAAAGCAGCTAGTGAAAAGGGGAGAAAGGATCTCTTAAAAACAATGAGAATGCAGCAAAAAAAATTCCATCACTTGCAAGATGACACCAGGATGAACAATGTGAGAATAATTGGTATCAGTGAGAATGAAGGAGTCAATACAAATGACATAAAAAGAATTTGGGGAAAAATAATTGCAGAAAACCTCCCAAATATGAGGAAACAATCCAACATTCAGGTCACCAAAGTATACAGAACACCAAATAACCTCAACCCAAGTAGAAACACACCGAGACATATAATAGTTAAGATCCAAGAAATGCAACACAAAAGCAATATACTGAAAGCTGCTAGAGAGAAGAAGCAGCTCACATTCAAAGGAAAACCCATCAGAATTGCAGCCAAATTCTCTACACAAATAATGAAGGCAAGGAGAGCAGGGAGCAGAGTTCTTCCAGGCCTACACGAAAACAAATTTCAGCCCAGACTATTATACCCTGCAAAACTCTCTTTCAAGTTTGATGGAGAAGTGAAATACTTCCACGACAAAGAACAACTAAAGAATTTCATGATGACAAAGCCATCCCTTCACAGGCTGCTGAAAGATGTTGTAGAGAGAGACCACAATGACCAGACCTCCATGAATGAGAATGGAAGGAACCCACTAAACAAGACAGACAATTAAACACAGGACAGAAAGGAGCAAACACCAGGTAAATATCATGGCAAACATAAGTCAACACATTTCAATTATAACTATCAATGTAAATGGACTCAATTCTCCAATTAAGAGAAATAGACTGACACAGTGGATTAGGAAACAAAATCCAACAATATGCTGTATACAAGAAACACACTTCACTCAAAAGGACATTCATAGGCTCAAAGTCAAAGGATGGAAAACAATACTACATGCCCCAGCACCTCAGAAAAAAGCAGGAGCAGCAATTCTGTTCTCAGACAGTCTCAACTTCAAACCAAGAATGATCAAACGACACAAAGAAGGCCACTATATATTGGTCAGGGGAAAAATTCAAGAGCAAGAAGTAATACTCATAAATATTTATGCACCAAACACAGGAGCACCCAGGTATGTAAGACAAATCTTAAGGGACATGTAAAACTTAATGTCTAAGAACACAATCTTAACAGGAGATCTTAACACACCCTTATCTCAAAAAGATAGATCAACCAGACAAAAAATCAGCAAGGAAGTAGCAGAATTGAACCAGAGCTTGGAACAAATCTGCCTGGTGGACATATACAGTGTATTGCACCCAGCAACAGCTGAATACACATTTTTTTTTAGCTGCACATGGGTCATTTTCCAAAATAGACCACATACCAGTCCAGAGGTCATGCCTAAGTATATGCAAGAAAATAGAAATTATCCCATGCATATTATCTGACCACAATGCAATGAAACTGGAAATAAATGACAATAGAAACCACAAAAATCTAGTAAATTCATGGAAACTGAACAACACCCTACTCAGCAATCAATGGGTTGCAGAAGAAATTTCAACAGGAAATTCAACAATATCTACAATTCAATGAAAATTCAAGTACAAGAATTTACGGGATGCTATGAATGCAGTTCTTAGAGGGAAAATAATAACTATGAACTCACACATTAGGGAAATAGAAAAGGAACAAATTAGCACCCAAATGTTGCAGCTCCGACAACTAGAAAAAGGAGAGCCAACAAAATGCAGAGTGCAAAGACGGGAAGAAATCATAAAGATTAGAGCAGAAATTAATTCAATTGAGATGAAAAATAAGTTCAAAGAATCCACAAATCTAAAAGTTGATTGTTTGAAAAACTAAATAAAGTTGATAAGCCTCTTGCCAGCCTCATCAAAAAGAGGCAAAAAAAAAAAAAAAAAAAATTCAAGTACAAGTGATAAGGAATGAAAAGGGTGAACTAACCACAGACCCAGTGGAAATTCAGAAGATTATCAATAGTTACTTAGAGAATCTTTATGCTCACACAATAGAAGACACAGAAGAAATGGACAGATTCCTTGAAAGGTACAAATTACTAAAACTAAATCAAGAAGATATAAGAGCACTCAATAAGCAAATAAGAGCCAACGAAATACGAAACATAATAAAAAGCCTACCGACAAAGCAAAGTCCACATCCTGATGGATTCACAGCTGAATTCTAGAAGAAATTTACAAAAGATATAATCCCCACACTCCACAAACTCTTCAGTGAAGTTGAAAAGGAAAGAGTCCTCCCGAAATCATTTCTGGAGGCAAGTATAATACTGATTCTAAAACCAGGGAAAGGCACAACCAAAAAGGACATCTACAGGCCAATCTCCCTCATGAACATAGATGCAAAAATACTCAACAAAATCCTGGCAAATAGAATAAAGCTAATCATCAAGAAGATCATATACCTGATCAGGTAGGATTCATCCCAGGGATGCAAGGATGGTTAAATATTCAAAAACCGGGACTTCGCCATCCTCCTCTATCCTACCTGCGCCCGCCCAGCCCCAGACACCGGCCAGAGACAGTGCAGCCGACTCCAGAAGCCTACTCAATCTTGCCCACACCACACAGCCAGAGACTGGCCTGAGACAGCTGCTGACACCAGCGGCCTTCTTGATCCCGCTCCAAGCTCTTCCAGCGAGTGGGAATTTGAATGACTCACCAGGCTTCCCAGATCAGTGAGAGTGTGGTCAGTCTGAGGGAGAGCCATTGGCTTCTTCACATGCGTGTGACCCAGATCCCTGCCCCCAAGCCCTCCAAGCCAGCGACTGGCCTGAAACGTCAGGACCCACTCACCAGCACCTCCCCGGATCCCCTGCCCTAAAACCCGTGGAACGAGTGGGCATTTCCCCGATTCTCTGGGCAACAAAGTTCAGTGAGTGTAGAACTCCAGGTCCACCATGGCCAAGAGATATTTCCCAGGGATTCCTTGCACCCCCAATCCCCCTTGTCCCGGTGGGAGCTCCAGGCACACTGTGCCAGAGAATCATTTTCAGGTGATTACCGGTCCCACCCCACAGCCCCAGACCCAGTGCAGGTCGGCCTGGAGTGAGAACTCCAAACCTGCCACGCTGGAGGGACATATCTCAGTAATTCTCGATCCCACGCCACGGACTGAAACCCAGCACAGCCTGGCCTATGAGTGAGGGCTCCAGGCCTGCTGCACCAGAGGGACCTTCCCAGCCTTCTAGGGTTGCGGCCTGTAGACCCGGACCCGGCACAGGCTGGCCGACCCAGTACAGCCTACTTGGTGAATAAGATCATCAACTATCCTTTTGTGAGTGCAGAAGACCCACCAAAGCCCAGGACCACCCATCTAGAGAGCGACCTGCCTCACATAGTCGGGCTGACCCCACAATTTTCCGGATCCTTGATCCAAAACCAGCTAAGATGGGGAATTTTCATTACTTGCTCTGCATAGCAGATCGGTTCATGCTCACCTGAACAGGGAACCCACAGAGGGGAACCAAAGCAGCTGCAGCAGAAAAGGAACTGAACACAACAGCTAGATCCAGGATAGGCATACCTGGATAATCTCAAACTTAATAGAGTGGCACACAAATCTCATAACAAGCTAAGGTTATAGCTGCACCAAAGATCTACACCACAGTCAGTGCTACACAGAATGACAAAGAGAAGGGGAAAAATGCAATCCGAGAATTCGAGTCCACCAGTAAGGGCAGAGGACACTAGCTCAGCTGCAATGAATGAATAAACAGATACAGCAGCAGAGGTACAACAGGAGAAAGTTATACAGGAAATAAAACGAGAAGTAATTCCCCAAATTAAAAAAAGGAAATATCTGAATACCTAGTATCTTAAATGAAGAATAAATTTCAGAAATATTGGGTGGAAAAACTATGCTCACCAAAACAAGTGCACTGAGCACAATTCCACCTGAAATGTATGAATTAACAGCATCAGAAGCAAAGAAATAACAGGAAAAGGTCATGAGGAACTCAAAGCAGAAATAAGTTCTGAAATCAAAAAATAATTCTTTGAAAAAAAAAGAATTCTTTGAAATCATAGCATCTGAAATCCAGAAAGAAGTGCAGAAATATACAGAGGAAACCCAACTTGGAAAAACACTGCAGAAAAAGAATTAATAACTACCTCTAAAGAAATCATGGATTAAAAAATAGTAGGAGATCAGAAATATGATGGCTTCCTTGAATGAGCAATATAGAAAGAAATAGAAGTCATGAAACACAGTAAAAGAGATATAGAACAACGAAAAATATCAATCAAGAGTCTACAAATCTGTCTGAGTGAAAGTGAGGGCAGAGTTTCAGATCTGGAAGATGCTGAAGCAGCTAGTGAAAAGGTGAGAAAGGATCTCTTAAAAACAATGAGAATGCAGCAAAAAATAATCCATCACCTGCAAGATAACCCAAGGATGAACAATGTGAGAATAATTGGTTCAGTGAGAATGAAGGAGTCAGTACAAATGACATAAAAAGAATTTGGGGAGAAATAATTGCAGAAAACTTCCCAAATATGAGGAAACAATCCAACATTCAGGTCACCGAAGAATACAGAAGACCAAATAACCTCAAGCCAAGTAGAAACTCACCAAGACATATAACAGTTAAGATCCCAGAAATCTAACACAGAAATAATATACTGAAAGCTGCTAGAGAGAAGCAGCAGCTCACATTCAAAGGAAAACCCATCAGAATTACAGCCGAATTCTTTACACAAAGAAGTAAGGCAAGGAGAGCATGCAGCAGAGTTCTTCAAGTCCTACATGAAAGCAAATTTCAGCCCAGACTATTATACCCTACAAAACTCTCTTTCAAGTTTGATGGAGAAATGAAATACTTCCACGACAAAGAACAACTAAAGAATTTCATGATGACAAAGCCATCCCTTTACAGGCTGCTGAAAGATGTTCTAGAGAGAGATCACAATGACCAGAACTCCATGAATGAGAATGGAAGGAAGCTACTAAACAGGACAGACAATTAAACACAGGTTACAAAGGAATAAAGAACCCCAGGTAAATACCATGACAAACATAAGTAAGCACATTTCAATCATAACCATCAATGTAAATGGAATTAATTCTCCAATTAAGAGAAATAGACTGGCACAGTGGATTAGGAAACAAAATCCAACAATATAATGTATACAAGAAACATACTTCACTCAAAAGGACATTCATAGGCTCAAAGTCAAAGGATGGAAAACAATACTACACGCTCCAGCATACAAAAATACTGTACAAAATCCTGGCAAATAGAATACAAATAGAATACAGCTAATCATCAAGAAGATCCTACACCATGGTCAGGTAGGATTCATCTCAGGGATGCCAGGATGGTTCAATATTCGAAAATCTATAAATGTAATACACTATATTAATAGACTGAAATCTAAAAATTGAGGATTTCAGAAAATGGAAAGATATTCCATGCTCCTGGATAGGATAAACCAACCTCATGAAGATGGCCACACTCCCAAAATTGCTGAACAGATTTAATGCAATCCCTATCAAACTGCCACCAACATGCCTCCCAGACATGGAGAAATCAATCCTAAAATTCATTTGGAACTACAAACGACATAGAATAGCAAAGGCAATCTTGGCCAATAAAGACAAGGCAGGAGGCATTACAATTCCTGATTTGAAATTATACTACAAAGCCACTGTGATAAAATCAACATGGTATTGCCAACAAAATAGACCTGAGGATCAGTGGAATAGATTAGAAGACGTAGAGGCATCTACGAAAACAGTCAGCCATCTTATCTTCGACAAAGGGGCTACACAAGCTCACTGGAAGAAAGACAGCCTCTTTAACAAATGGTGCTGGAAAACATGGCTTTCTACATGCCAAAAACTAAAACTTGACCCAGCTCTATAACCATGCACTAAGTTAAAGTCAAATGGATTAAAGATGTAAACATTAAAACAGAACACTCAATCTCCTGGAAGAGAAAATAGGAGGAACACTTGAAGACATAGGGGTACGTAAACAGTTGATGAACAAACATATATTCTCATGGGGAGCACTTGAAAGAATCAACAACTGGGATCAACTCTTCTTAAGGAGCTTCTGCACCTCAAAAGAAATTGTCAACAGAGTGAAAAGCCAACCCTCAAATTTTGAAAAAATCCTAAATTATAAGCAATCAGAGTACTTCTCTGTACAATATATAAATAACTAAAATACAACAGGGCCCTGAAATTTAAAGATCCAATTCAGAAATGGACATCTGAGATGAATGCACATTTCTCAGAGGACAAAATTAAAGAAGCGAATAAATATATGAAAAAATGCTCCACATCGCTAGCCATTTGTGAAATGCAAATAAAAACAACACTGAGATACCATCTCACTCCAGAAAGAATGGTTATCATAAGGAAATCAACCAACAACAAATGTTGGAGAGGTTGTGGGGAAAAGGGAATACTTCTCCACTGCTGGTGGGAATGGAGACTGGTACAACCATTATCGAGGTCAGTGTGGAGACTCCTCAAAAGAGTTGGACTAGAAATCCCATTCAAGCCAGCTACCCCCTACTGTGAATTTTCCCAAAGGATCTGGAAACATTGTATCATAGAGATATATGTGTACCTATGGATATAACAGAACAATATGAAACAACAAAGATTTCCATCACATGAGGAATGGTTGAAAAAGATGTGGTATTTCTATACAATGGAGTATTACTCAGCTATTAAGAATGATAAGTTTGAAGCATTTATACTGAAGTGGATGCCACTTGAACATATACTCAAAAGTGAAATAAACCAGACACACATCTGTAAATATTGTATAGTCTCCGTAGTATAACAAGCGAAAAGCAGAAATACAAAAGGAAATGTACAACAACTAAAATCAAGTGAGTCAGGTAAGGCAAAGTGAATGGCATATGCTGCAGGATACTAATCAGCTTTTCTTCTGGATGGTTAACAACCTAAGTTCACAAATGAGAGATGGAGAAATAGAAGAGCCGCAAGGCCAGGAGATATTTTGGCCTTAGCCTTTCAAGGTCAGTGAAGACTCAGGACATAGGAGAACGTGTACTGCAACATCATGAAACTCAGGTGAGTTCAAAATTTTATTTTATTTTTTGTTTTTTTGAAATAATTTTATTGAGAAACAAATAACAATGAAGCAGTTTCAAAACTGATTAGTAGGATAGTTTCAATAATTAATACACTGCATATTGTTGTCTTTTTAGTGGTTATTCATAGTATAAGATGCAGACATGATATCCTGTCCACAAACACTATTAGTACAAATCTTTCTGTTCATTGAATTAAGAGAAAGTACCTATATATACAGACACAAAGTGGTCCTTTATTATTATTATTATTATCATTATTTTCATTTATTTTTATTTTATTAAAATACAAATGTCAATCAGACAGTTTCAAGACACCTTAACCATACACATTCGATGAATTAATACATTGCAAACTGTTTTCATAATGTTTTGGTATTGTACAAGGTGCATACATGATATTATATTTACAGATATTATTTTAGCAGATCTCTTATCAGTGAATTAAGAGTGTAGTGGCTTACTTATCTTATTTTTTTATGCCTGAATTACATCAAAAATTCAATAATTATTTACCTAGTGGATGACCATAGTACTAAAAGCTGACATAATATCCTGTCCAACCACCATTAGTACAAATCTTGCTTCTCATAGAATTATGTAGAAGCACAGCGTTATCTATCCCAACTGTACTGTCTATACACACACATCATGATTTTCTCTTTCTACAACTCTTCCTTTGTCTACACCTGTCAAAAGTGGGCACTCCATTGACATTCAACTAACTTAGGTGCTTGAACTTGACACCACAATCCAACACAGTCCAGCATTCTACAACCATAGTGAGTTATTCAAAGAAATTGTTTACCATAGCCATTTACAGCTCAGCTTAATATTATGGGCTCACGATGTATACTTCATTTTTATTCTTTTCTGCTGGGTGGTTAAGACCTAGGTAGATCAAGACTTGTATACCAACACAAGAACTTTATATTTCCTATGTGGTCATTGAAGTCCTCTCAGGGTTTATCTTGTAGTCCTGTACATTATTCTGTAGTTCCTTTGTCTGTGTCATCCATGTGGATGAGTCACGGCCAATGCTTGACCAGATTGCTCTCTGTGAGAGCTTGAGAGAAAGTTTTCTCTT
>PVKA01037344.1:0-21067 GCA_004027165.1 Ctenomys sociabilis | reverse complement strand
TAAAAAACTTTTTTTTCCTGAAGTATTTGAACAAATACTTTTTGCTAGGAAGTAATTACAAAATAGATGATTATATAATACTAAGTTTGAGCAAATTTATGCAGGTATTGATTAGCTTGAGTTATAAAAATACTATTAATGTTTGGGTTTTACTCTCACGTATTTTTTATTTCGGAAAGAAAATAATGTAACAATCTTACAGAGTTTTTAAAGGATAGTTAAAGGAACTATGATGCTTAAAAATTAATATTTTTAGCTTTACCAGAATAAATGTTGAGGTGCAAAATAAGATCCTTAAAAAGAAAAAAACAGTGGTGCTACTGTTTGGGTTGGAGAAAATCTAAGGTAAAAGTTTGCATGAAAGCTGGCCAGCTGCTCAGAGATGATAGGGATTTATTTATTAAATTATATTGGTAAGTATAGTGATTGGCAGGCTGGAGCTAACAGGGAAAATGGACATGTGTAGCAGTGGTCACCACAGCCCTTACCTGCCCTCCGGAGGCCCTCTTGTCCACTGGTGCTCTAGAGCCCAGCTGTTCATTCCAGCTTCTGGCACTTGAGTCTCCCATCCCACCTTCCCATCTTACTGGTTTCGGCTGTTGGGGCATTGAACTATGGCTTGGTCTGGCAGTTCAGTCAGGGACCTGGGGGCAGGTTTGTAGGTCTTGCTGGTCAAGTCCCTTGGGCCTTTCTACTAATTATAACCAGCCTTTCTACTTTAACCTGCAATAAAGTTGATGGTGCCCTTACCACATTGTAGCACAAGATCACTGTAGATTCAGATTGCTTAACAGTTCTGTGATCCTAATACTAATGACCTTATTTATAGCACCTCGTAGAATGATTATGAGTATTAAATTACTAAAGCCAAAGTTAATGCCAGCATATCTAAGTACTCAATACAATGTATACACTTACTTTTTTCCAGTGTACATATTTCATTGTGCCCTATTGCTACTGCTATAATCCTGAGCTTCTTTTATAAATCTCATTGTCTGAATTAACCAGCCTTTTCTTTTTTCTTTAAATCTTTTATTTTTACTTTTGGCCTGTTCAGCCTGCCCTAAGGGAGGCTGAATGTGGGGGAGGGGGATTGAAGAACTGCTGTCCCTGTGTGCTTGCCTTAAGTAGGCGCTTTAGACCGCTGAGCTATCTTACAGGCCCAATTAGCCTTTTCTTGATTTAGTTTCTAGACTGACTTAAATGGATTTCTTCCCTTTTATCATGCCTATGGATATGTGTTCAGTTGCAGTGTTCTTTTAGGAGAAATGTGTGACAGACAGCTGCAGTAAGAACTCCATTCCTGGTCCAAATGAATAAACTTTTACAACATATTTGGTTTTTCTTTTTTTTATCTTTTTTGAGCCAGGGTCTCGCTATGCAGTTTAGGCTGGCCTTGAGCTCACTTTGTTCAAGACCAGGCATGAGCCACTACCTCCAGCTTTTATATCTATTTCTTTGCTGCTTAACTATCTATACTCTATTGCCTGTTTTCATACTTTCTCTGGAAATTCTTAAACAATGGGTAATTTCAAAGTGAAATTCCTTAATTTCTTCTCTGATCTTATGATCTTTTTTGTTGCACTGTAGAAAGGGATTTTGTATGTTGGATCTCTAGTATCTTACCGTGAATAACTCAATTCACTGAATTGCATAATTAGCAAATCACAATGCTTGGTGTAAATATAGAGAAGTGGAATGATGACCTCGGTGTCTTCCCTGATCTTCATATCTTGAGGCATTGATAACTTCACCCTCATGACCTAAAGTATTTCTCAAATGCCCCACCTCCAAATATCACCCTGGGGATTAGAGATCAGTATGTGAATTTGGGGGTGACACAGACATTCAGTCCGTAGCATTGTTGGTTTTCTGGAATGGTTGTTGCAGACTGTGGGCCTGATTTCTATTTTAGTATATGGTCTGGTGTTGCCTGTTTGTATATTCACTTTTACCTGACTCATCTTAGTTTTTGGTATGGTTATTGTATATGTTGTTTATAAGAATTTAATTGCCCTGCAAGGTGAAAACAGACTTTACTTTAGTCAGAGGTTTACTGAGAATTATGCACTAGTTTGGAAATTCATGACTCCAATAGGAATGCCATTTATAGTATCAGAGACACTAGTACAACACACTTGTATCAACCTGCATATATAAGATTTGCATTCATTGTGATATTATGTAGGGGTGCAAATGAATGTCTAGTCTACTTTATTAAGTTCTCTATCAGGGGATGGGGAGGTAGCTTTGTGGTCTGAGCACCTGCCTGGCAAGTGTAGTGACCTGGGTTTGATCCCTGGTACAAGTACCATGCAGGCCACCGAAACCAGGTATGATGGTGCATACTTGTAATCCCAGTGCTGCGGAGGTTAAGACAGGAGGATTACTATGAGCCAAGCTACATAGTGAGACTCCATATCAAATAAATAAATAATTAAAAGAATTTTAACAAAGTTCTCTATCAGAATCCCCAAAAATTTTCATTTTTAATATAATTCTGTTAAAGTAGGGTCATAACTAGGGTGAGGCAAATGAGGTTGCTGGCTGCAAACTTTAAGGGGATACTCTGAGTGCAACAGGTTCAAGTTCAGCACTTACATGACTTTGTCCCTTTAAACCTCACTCTTACTATTCTTGCCTTTGTTACAAGTTATACACATGCTTGCACATGTTGGAGACTGAACCTCCTACCTTTGTCCTGAGCTATATTTCTAGTCCTTTTTTATTTTGAGATAAGATTTTGCTAAGTTGCCTAGGCTGAGCTCAAACTTTGTATCTAGCTGTTGGGATTACAAGCGTGTGCCAGCTGCCATACCAGGCTTTCTTCATATTGTAGTTAGGGTATTATGTCAATTTAAGGAAAGTTACGCATATTATTAGGTAGATTATTTACTAAGTTGTTATGGGAAAGAAAGAAGTATTTAAATATGCTGTTCATCAAAGGGGTATTAGATTGACTTATCTGAGAACATCTGCATTAGAGGAGCTGGATGTACCCATTTGTGTGCTGTATGAACATCTTCAACTTTATTGAGTATTGCCACATTGCTGTAGAGGGTACTACAGCAATGTTGCTAGATAGT
This sequence comes from Ctenomys sociabilis, assembly GCA_004027165.1. NCBI lineage: Eukaryota > Metazoa > Chordata > Mammalia > Rodentia > Ctenomyidae > Ctenomys > Ctenomys sociabilis. Next base: position 17,981 of record PVKA01037344.1, on the reverse strand, counting down.
GACTGCTGTGGCAGTGTGCAGTACAACAAATAAAATGACGAAATGCTTCCAAATTGAGCAGTTTAAGACATTATGTATTTTTTCCTGTTAATACCTAAGTTACTGCAATTCAGACTTTTGACTCCAGGCTCTGAACTTCAGTTTTCAGATTTGATTGACATAGGGTTCACGTTTGCATCTTCTTTCTCATTCTCTTAGACAAAGTTACTCAGGGCATGTTCTTATGGGGTGCAGCAGGGGCAGAAGGTGGGTGGACATGTGCAGGCTGAACCTAGAACTGGCTCACTGTCATTCCAGCCACCTTTCATTACCTAGAGCAAGCCATGTGGCTAAGCCAACATCTACAAGATGGGCAATACACGCTGTTCTTCCTAGTGGTATTTGTGCAACGTCATCTGGCAAAGATACAGATTATTGCTAACACAGGGAGGAGAAGAGTTTATTACACCAGAGACGTGCAAGCCTTTTATTTGTCAATAGTTTTTGTAACTTTTTTTTTATTCATTTAGTACAGGGTTTACACAGATTGGAGTCATAGTGATCCTCCTGGTTTTCAACCTCCCAAGCGCTGTGATTATAGGCACCCACCACTATGCTGTCTCAATTGCATCTCAGTGTGCCCTGGGGCAGGGCCTTCACAGCATGCCAGGGATCAAACTCTGGCCCCTTCCCTCTACCTAAGCAGGAGCTATCTGACCGGCCCTACTTTCTGTAACTTTTATCAGAGACTATTTTTTGCTGGGTTAATGATTGTTAAGTGATATATTATTATTTTAGTTTCCATTTCCAAATTTGTATCTTTCAAAATATTGCATATTTGCTTTAAAATATTAGCTTTTACTCTGTCTTGAAGTTAGCTAGTGGGAATAATGAGACTTCTTGTGATGAAAATAAAAATTTGAAATTAAAAAATAAAAAATAAAAATCTGAGATTTAATAGTTATGCCTAGTTTTTTTTTTTTTTTTTTTTTTTTCCAGAACTGGGGATTGAACTCAGACCCTTGCGCTTGCCAAGGAAGCACTTTTATTCCACTGAGCCATCTCCTCGGCCCAGTTATGCCTAGTTACAAACTTTTGTTTCCAACGAACTTCTGTTTTTTCTTTTGTTTCATGATGTTAAATATTCTGAGAAACAGTAAAAACACTGTAAATTCAACTCTTGGAAGGTCCTTTTGTTCTGACATTCTCATTCTATGGATATAGTGTATTCATACTTTTTTCACTTCTTAATAAGCAATTTAATTTTGCTGAATCCATTTATTAAGGCACAGGAACTATATTCTAGAATATTCCTTTGCAAATGTGGGTGGACATAGGTATGGTCTTGTGCAGGCTGAACCTAGAACTGGCTCACTGTCATTCCAGCCACCTTTCATTACCTAGAGCAAGCCATGTGGTATTCCAAAATATGCAGATGTTGTAGGATTCAGTAAGTAGGCTTCTAATGTTTCTTTGGGAAATGTGTTTCCTGTTTATTGACACTCTTCTAACATGGAGGCAGTCCTTGTGGAGAGCTCCATTAGCTTCAAAAAGGTTGGGGTGGAAGAAGGACCCCCAGAGATTTGCCTTGTAAATATAATCTCTTTCATGTTAGGCTAAGACAGGTAAGACCTGGGTTGATGGGATCTTTGAAGAAGTACAAGCTATATGTTAGGAAATTGTAAAGGAACTTTCATTGTACACTGTTGTGTAGGAGATGTGATTCATAATCCTAGCAACATTCCTAGTGGCCCTTTTGTCTTCTGCTTCCATATTCCTATTCCCAGTCAGTTTGGCTTCTGCCATCCTTTCTTTCATCTGCGTTAGTGATTTATCACAAAGATGAACTTTGTGAAGGGGATTTATCATAAAGATGGCATGTCTGTTTGGCCTGCACTCATTTTCTGTTAGTGTGAAGGTACCTGAGAAAAGGAGGAAGATTTATCTTGCTCATGATTGCAGACTGGGAGAAGAATATAGCAGAGGAGAGCTGCTTACCTCATGGTAGCCAAGAAGCAGAAAGGAAAAAGAGCCAGACAGTGGTGGGGGCTGGGGGAGGGACAAGAAGTTTTCTTCAAAAGCATGCCCCCAGGGTTGGGGAGATACCTCAATAGAATAAGTGCTTTGGCAAGCGCAGGGTCCTGAGTTCAGTCCCTAGTATTGAAAAACAAACAAACAAACAAAAAAAAAAACCCATAAAAGCATGCCCCACCCACATGCCTGCCTCCTTTGAGGCACCAGGCCCTGAGAGCCCACTAATAGTATTTTCATGGTTTTCTTTCTCTAAGTTTCACTTCTCAACATGACTCCACTGGCTCAATCCTACCAATGAATCTTTGGGGGACACTTCAGATTTGATAAGCTATTTTTCTGATTTGATACTCCAGATTTTAAGGTCTTTTCTTTGTGATATTTTGAACTTACAGTGTTTTAGAACTCTCCAAACTTAATTTTAATGAATTCTCCCCTCACAGCTCATTTCTTTTGTACTGTTGTCCTCAGTGCTGCTAAGTTGGATCAGTGTTTTATGCCAGACCATAGTCCTGGAGAACCTCTGCTTCCACGTTTGGGTGGTAATGGGGTTTGACTCTTGAGGCCATGATTTTAGTAGGTGAGTTGGCCATTCCAAGATTCTCTTAGGCTAGGGATTGGTTACTTGCTGCATTCTTCAGTATTTCATTGTATATATTTTCTGTCAGGTAAGCAGGAAAACGTTATTTATTCAGTGCCAGTAGCTTAGCTGAGTCATTCTTTGGAACCCCTTTGGCACCCCTTGGTAGACAGAACTTTTATAGACATCTTCAGAGAGAAGAACAATACGTCAAAAAGGCTGGGCTAGTCTATTTGCTGCAGTGTATCTCTTAGCAGATAAAGGAGTGATTGCTTTTTGATTAACAGGTGGGAACTTTTCTGATGTCCTTATATCTCTTTTCCTTGGAGATACAAGCTACCATAGAAGTTGATGAAGATACATACATATACCACTTCTGTCTTAGGCTGCAATATATATGTATACATATATATATATATATATATATATATATATATATATATATCTATACACACATATATATCCATATATACACATATATATATGGATATATATGTGTATATGTTTTTTTTGTGCTGGAAATTGAACTAGGACCTTGCGTTTGCCAGGCACTTTGCCACAGAGCTATATCCTTTGCAGCTTGTAGCATCTTGAAAGGTAACAAAAGAAACCAAAAATAAAATGGGCCAGTTAGATCCTAGAAAGGCTCTTGACTAGAACTTTGTGTAAAGATAATGGAAGCAACTAACTTTAGTTTTGATGTATATTGTGGAGATAATTATAGCAAATAAAGGTAGGACACATGTTAGTAAAGGTCCTAGAAGAAACCTTGAATACTCAGGTTGGTAATGAGGAAAGTTAATAAAGGACTGTTTACAAAGTGTGGGAAGGATAATAAAGAATATTTTATTGATAACTAAGGATCAGTTTGTTGATTGAGATCACTAGCTGTACCTATTCTATTCCTCCTGTTAGACCTCAGTTTTTCTTAAAAATTCCCCACTTTTAAGCCTCATAGTAATCTTTATTTATTCTTTCCTTTATGTGTGATTAGTTAGAAAATCCTGTCAAATTTGTAGCACTTTGTAAATCTCTTAACTCCCACTTCTGCATTTATTTCAGCCCTTCTAATCTTATTATAGTAATCTTCCACTGATCTTTCTTCTTCTGTTCTCTCCTAATCTCTCCAACAACCAGGATATTGCTCTCAAATCCTTTAATATCTCTCTGTTGCCTAGCAAATAAAATAGATGTCTAAATCTCCTATCTGTGCCTTTACCAATATCCAGTGGACCTTTATAGCTTGATGCTCAGTATTTTCCATCATAGTCAGTGTTCCACTGAGAATATTTGTAATCCTTTAAAGAATGCTTTAAAAATTTAAAACATTTGTTATCATGGAGGCCAAATGATTCACCTGTAATTTGGGTACCTCTCGTTTTACTTTACACCACATTGTTCCAGCATCCTAAATGCCTCATATAACCAGTGCCCCCTGTGGCCCCCAGCGCCTTCCTCTTCTGTGGTTCTTCAGAACTTCACTGTTTGCCTGGAGCTATCCTTCTCTGTATCCTGGCCTGCCAGCCCCTGGATTCTGAGGGTCCCAGGATCATTTCTTTCACAGAGCATTTTTGTGTAGAACTGCACACTTCCATTTGATATTAGTTACAAGAAACATTTGGCATTTTATATGGGTGCCTCTGTTCTGACTTATTTTTTAAAATTAAAAAAATTAAGATAATTGCAATTTACAGAAAAGGTGGAATTTGTGTAATTCTTCCCCCTAGAACCATTTGAGAATATATTCCCATTGTGTATACTCTATTACTCCTGAATATTTTAGTGTATACTTTTATTTTTTGGAGCTTTTCTCTTATTTAATCACAGTATACTTCCCAAGATGAGAAATTAACTAGAAATTGGTAAAATGCCATTGTCTAATTCGGAGATCTTACTCAAGTTTCATCAGCGGTCCCAAGCCTTTTTTTTTAAATGAAAAAAATAAGACAAAATTTCATGACAAATTAGTAAGAGAATAGCAAAGTTAATACAGTCTTCAGCATGCCTCTCCTCTAGTTCTCATGCCTCTCTATGCTCCTTCAATTCCTCCATGTTCCTTGACATTCATGACCTCGATAATTTTGAAGGATACCAGGCCTCAATATTGAATCTCATCTTTAGTTTTCTTCCTTTCCATGTTTTCCGATGTTTGGTGAGTGTATTATCTTTAATACAGTTACTTACCTGCTTTATCCATCTGTATATAACCTGTATCTCTAAGGACCCTTTTCAACTCTCTCTGGCTCTGGTGCACTTTGGCTTCTAAAACTAAATGCTGAACAGCCTGCCTGGAGGCTGTACGGAGTTTGGTTGGGCTCCAGTACACAACATGCACTATGTCCTTTGCACACCCTGGTTTATGCCTTCTTCACTCCGCTGGCTCTGATGCTCCAGGGGTGGTCTGTTGCTGTTATACCCCACTTCTTCTACTTCGGTGCTAACACCCCAGATGGGTGAGTACTGTGCTGCGATACTGTCCTCACCCTGCTTTGTGTCTTTGTAGCTGCCACCTCTCCCTCTGTCTCTCTACCCCTGTACAGATATCTGCCTTGCTTGGCACCAAATGTTTTAGAATGAAACTATTTAGAAAGAGAAAGAGAAAAATGAGGGAGACCCACTTTTACAATTTATTCTCCTTCCCTGTGTTTCTTCTCTTATGAAGAGGACAGACTCTAAACTTTTCTTTTTTTTTTTTTTTTTTTTTTTTTTTAGCATTGTGGGAAATATCCCCTTTTTGTCTTAAACAGGTATTAGAGATTAACCAGCCTTTCTCATGTGGCCGAAGGACCTGTCTGCATCTCCACTGGGCTGAACATGTTTCAAAGATAGTCCCTGTTGACTCTTGAGAATGGAAGTGTCTGCCATAGCCACCTTTGCGTCCCCAATCTGACCACTGTGTTCTGCTACACAGGAAACACTGCTTCCAGCTAGTACTGGCCTGCTAGCTCGGCTTGGGTCTGATAGCAAAGTCCATTTCTATTACACGCAGCAGATTCTGAATTAAGTTGGGCTCTTTTTCCTTTTTTGCTGGCGTGTGGCTATCTTAAAGACTGAGAGATTATCTTCTACCTAAGAGCATATTTCTCTTATGTACTGTGGTCAGTTTTACTTGGACTAAACTAAGTGCTCAGTGAGTTTGTATATCTATACCTATTGCATTAGTTAATTTTTACCATACTTTTCAACACCCTAGTAATACACTAGGGATGGTTGGGGAGGTGACTCCATACTATTTTTGAATTTTTATTAGTATTAGTATATGTAATGGGTACATTCATTGTAGGGAAATAGTATATGTATAATAATGCATCTCAGTTCTCTTTTCCACTTTCCTCCATCCCTGTTTATTTTGCCAGTATCAGATTCATTAATTTTGTCTTATAGGTCATTATGAAGTTACTTGTCAGCTGTACAGATTAACAACTGGACTAATAGGCCAAAAAAATATAAAGTGCATAAGATAATTATACTATATTAAGGTATACTTTTAGATACATTGTGTACACTGGGCAATAATAATCTTAAAAATCTCTCTTCCTATTTTATTTCATACTAAAATTTATATATTCAGTTTTTCACATAAGAGGAACCATATGATACTTCAACATGTGTGTCTGATTTACTTCCCTTAGCATTACAGACTCAGATACAGACATTGTCCTACCAGTGAGTTGTTTGTCCTTTGTGGTAGAGTTGCTCCCCACTGTACATAAATACAACATTTTCTTTACCTTCGAGTTCTGTTGATGGACATATAGATTGCTTCTAAGATTTAGGTATTTTCAATTGTGTTGCAAGATGTTTCCCTGAAAATAAGTCCTATCTGGAAAATAAGCAGCTGAGAAAACTAGAGAAGAAATGTGCCAGTTCCAGTAGCCTAGCCTTATCTGCCAGTCCAGAGAGCACTGGTCATCACCATGGTAGTGACCAGTGCTTATTTTCTCGTTATAGCTTTGGAGAAACACAGTGTAAAATGAGAATGGCATGATGTCTGTAACTTTTTTTGGAAGATACGTAGAAAGAAAACAGCTGGGCCAAATAGAATTTCTAGTTTTAGTTCTTTGAGGACTCACCATATTGGTACCTACAGTGATGGTATTAGTTTATGCTTTCCCCACCAATCAAGAAGGGTTCCCATTTCATCACTGCTTCACCAGCATTTGTTACTGGTTGGTTTCTTGATGATAATGTGCAGTAGAATCCCAGTATTGTTTTAATTTGCATTTCTAAGATCAGACAGGAAGGCTGAGAGATAGCTCAGTGGTCTAAGTCCTGCCTGGCAAGTGCAGGACCTGGGTTCAATCCCTGGTACCGCATGGTGTGCCAGCCACTGAAACTAGGCATAGTGGCACACACCTATAATCCCACCACTGGGAAGACTGAGACTGAAGGATTGTGTGAACCTGTACAAAACAAAAAAGATTATTGCAAGGAATGCTATTGGTATTTTTATTTGGAGCACATTAAACCTATATAACAGTTTGGGAAATATGGCCATTTTGACTATAGTGGTTCCAACTATCTAGGAACAACACGTATCTTTGTACTTTTTTTTATCCTCTTCAATCTCCTTTTTCAAAGTACTATAGTTTTCATTGTGGAGGTCTTTCACTTTCCTGGTTAGGTTATTTCCTAAATATTTCATTGTTTTTGTCTTTTGTGAAAGGTATTGTTCCATATTATTATTATTTTTAAACAGGAATTTTATTGATTTTTGAATATTGACTTCGTATGATGCTGTGCTACTAATTTTGATTATTCTAGGAGTTTTTGGGGTTTCCTATGTAGGAGCCTCTTGTCATCTACAAAATAACATCTAACATCTTCCTTTCCTCTCTATATTCCTTTTTTATTTTTAGAGGTGTTTGAAAAGTTTTAATATAGAATAAGTTGCAAATAAAGGTCTGTGTGTACACAGCCTTTTCTCAGAGGGGATGAGTTGTTTTCAGTCCAGCAGAATGATGAATTCAGGCTACAGGATCACAGCCCAAGTGTCACAAGCCCAAAAGGTCATAGGAAGGCTGGACTTTTCTTCTATTCCATCAGAGACTGAAAACTTAGGAGTATGGGGACAATGTGCACTGTGATCATTTAAACTGGTCTCTAAACAGGCACAGTGCTTCTGTTCTGTAAGCTCTGGAGTATGAGATGGGATGTGTAGGCCACACTGATATACCACCACATGTCCTGTTATTCTCAAGTTGTACTTTGTACACATGGGACAGATGAGGGAGTTTGCTTCCCACTCAGCTAGCATGATGCTGAGACATTGTTCATCAAACTGCATTCTCTTCTCATACTCGCTGATTATGGACTGTTCTTCTTCAATCAGCTTCCATTGGATTTCCACTAGCACAGCCAAGTCATTTGGCAATCTCAACTGAGCCAAGTCCTCTGGACAGTTCTGTGATGACTGGAAAGAATTCCACTCTTCCTCCATCACCTCTTGCACTAGAAGATTGTTCAGTGGTCTCCCTGGCATATTGCCTCCTGCCTGGTGGTACTTGTTCAGGATCCTGTCCAGGCTGCTTCTCTTGCCAGACATTTCTGCCAGAAGGCCTCTTTCCGGTGTAGGGAGCCCATCTGTTTGTACAGTGACCATCGGTGAAACCTAGCTAACTTCTCTGGAATCATCCCCAACCCACCCCCTTCTCTGAGAATCATCCCCAACCCACCCCTATATTCCTTTTTATCTTTTTGTCATTTCTAATTGCTCTAGCTAGTGTTTTGAGAACTATATTGAACGAAAGTGATAATAGTGCCATTCTTGTCTTGCTCCTGATTTTGGAGGGAAAGTTTTCAGCTTCTCACTGTTCAGTATGATATTGGCCTTTGGCTTTTCATAGATGGCTTTTTTGGGTTGGGGTAATGACTTTTGGTCCTTCTTTTCAGAATTTTTTATTATGAGTGGATATTGGGTTTTGTCAGCCTGTTTTCTTCATCCATTGAGATGATCATGTGATTTGTGCTCTAGCTTCTCTTCACATGCGGTATTACATTTATTGACTTGCATATGTTGAACGATTTCTGCATCTCTGGAATGAATCGTATTTGGTCATGATGTATGGTCTTTTATGCTTTGCTGTATTCTATTTGCTAGGATTTTATTGAGGATTTTACATTGTGTTCTTTAAAGAGATTGTTGTGTGGTTTTCTTTTTGGTTGGGTTCTTTTCTGATTTTGGGATTAGAGTACTACTTCCAGAAGTGACTTTGGGAGTACTGCTTCCCTTTCAATTTCATTAAAGAGTTGAAGAAGTATTGGTGTTACATCTTCTCTAAAGTTCTCATAGAAATTATTAGCGAATCTGTCTGGAACTTGGATTTTCTTAGTTGGTAGTTTTGTTACTTCTTCAGGAGTTTTATATCTTTGTGGTTCAGCTTTGATAGTAAATGTCTAGCAATTTTTCAGTTTCCTTTCAATTTCCCAGTAGATATAGTTTCTCAAAGTAGCTAATGATAAGCTGGATTTTGGCAGAATCCATTGTGATTTTGCCTATTTTATATCTGATTGCATGGATTTGGATCGTTTTTATTTTGGTAAGATTGCCTAAGGGTTTGCCTGTTTTGCTATTCTTTCAAAGAACCAACTGTTTGGGGACTGGGGTTTTAGCTTAGTGTGGCTGCCTCATAAGCTTAAGTCCTGAATTTTATTCCTGATACCAAGAAAAAAAAGAAAAGAAAAAAGAAACAACTGTTTAATTCATTGATTCAATGTATTATTTTAGTCTCAATTTTATTAATTTCAGTTTATTAAGTTTAGTTTCATGTTTTGTACTAGCTTTGGATTATTCTTGTTTTTCTAGGAACTTGAAATACATAATTAGATTATTTATTTGAGTTGACTTTTTTTTTCTGATGTGGGAATTCACTACTATGTATGTCCCTCTTAGTACCACCTTCATTGTGTTATACTGGTATTATTGTTTAGTTGTAGAAACTGTCTAATTTTTAAGCTTTCAGGTGACTTATAGATTATTCAAAATAGTATTGTTTAATTTCAGTATGTTCAAAACAAAAACAACATAATAATTTCAGTGTGTTTGCATAGTTTCTGTTGTGTCTTTTGCCATTGATTTCTACTTTCACTGCACTATGACCTGATAGTGTGCATGGGATAACTTTGATTCTTTTGCCTTCACTTAGGCATGCTTTACAGGGTAGTATGTGCTCTGTTTTGGAGAAAGTTTTGTGGGCTGCTGAGAAGAATCTATATTCTGTTGTTGGATAGAACACTGTAGATGTCTGTTGAGTTCATTTGTTTGATGATTGTGTTTATATCTGATATTTCTCTGTTGATTTTTTTTTGTCTAAACTATTTGTAACAATGAGGTATTGAGATCCCCCTTATAACTGTATTGATATTTATCTGATTTTTCATGACCTTTAATGTTTGTGAAAATGTGACCAGTATTTGGTGCATACGTTAACTCTTCCTGTTGAATTGTTCCCTTAAACAACCCTAGTGACATTCTTTGTCTCTTCCCATCAGTCTTGGATTAAAACTCATTTTATTCAAAATTAGGATAGCAAGGCTGGTGAGATAGCTCAGCAGACCAAGTGCCTGCTTAGGCAAGTACAGGGACTGGAGTTTGATCCCCTACATGCCGTGCCAGCCCTGCCCCTGGGGTGAGCTGAGCCCACTGAATCTGGGTATGGTGATGCATACCTGTAATTGCAGCACTGGGGAAGCTGAAAACAGGAGGATCACTACAAGTCCAAATTACATAGTAAGACCCTGTACCAAATACGTTAAAAAAAAAAAGCTTCATTAAAAAAAATGGTATAGCAATTCTTTCTTTATTTAGGGTTTGTGTTGTGTAGCATATTGTTTCCCATCCTTTTGATTTTTAATGTGTTTCTGTTTGCATTACATATTTTTCTTGTATACTGCATATTGTTGGGTTTTGTTTCTTGATCCATTCTGCCAATCTGTGTCTTTTGATTGGAAAATTCAGAATATTCATCTTAAATGTTATTACTGAAAAGTTTTTTAATTATTCCTGTCGGAGAATGGGGAGATGGCTCAGTAGAATAAGTGCTTCCCTGGCAAGCACAAGGGCCTGAGTTCAATCCCTGGTTCCGAAAAAAAAAAAAAAAAAAAAAAAAATTTTTTTTACATTATTTTCCTGTTTCTGTTTTTTCATACTTTCCCCTTTTGTCTAGTTGCTTATTCTGCCATTTGTATTTATTCTTTTTGACTTATTGGTATTATTGGCTTCATTGTCTCTTTCTAGGATATTCTTAATAAATATTTTGTAATGTTGGTTTGGCAGTCATGAATTTCCTGAGTTGCTTCTTGTCATGGAAATACCATATTTCTCTTTTAATTTTTAAGGAAAGTTTTGCAGGCTACATAAGTTGGAATTGGAAGTTATCGTTTAGAGCTTAAAACATTTCATTGCAAGCCTTTAAGGTTTGGGTAGAGAAATCTACTGTAATTCTAATGGGTTTTCCCTTCTTATGTGATTCCTTGCTCTTGCCTAGCTGTTTTTATGATTTCAACAAGTGATACAGTTAGAGGATAAGATGATGTGGAGAGGTTTTGCTTTGTTCATGGTTCTTTGGTGTTTTGTCTGCTTCCCTTATTTGTGTTTCCTATATTTGGAGAGGGTTTTTTTTTTTTTTGCCATTTCTTTGAACAAGTTTATATTTTTGTCTTGTGATTTTTTTATATTCCAATTATTTCTAGATTATTCTTCACATCATCTAGCAATTGTTGGATCCAGTTTTTTGATCTCTTGTTTTTAAGGTGTCTTTTGATTGATTTGGCTTTTAAAAAAGGTACATTGTCTTCTAGTTCTAAAATTCTTCCCTCAGATTGGTCAGTTCTACTGCTCAATATGATTTTGAATCTCCTGGATTTCTTTTTCTTTTTTTTTTTTTTTTGGTGGAACCAGGGATTGAACTCAGACCCTTGTGCTTGTCAGGAAAGTGCTTGTTCCACTGAGCCATCTCCCTGGCCCCGAATCTCCTGGATTTCTGATTGAAATCTTTTTATGGACTATCATTCTTTGTTAAATTGGTCATTCATGTTTTGTATCATTTTGTTTAGCTAATCTACTTTTTTTATTAGTGTCTTCTGAAAGTTCCTATATCTTTTTGGTTATTACCCTGATTATCTGTTAGTTAATCCTACTACCTGAGCTGTTTTCTTAGCCTTACCTTTTGAGTACTTGGGTGTATGGTTTATGCTGCTATGCTTCTTGGTATCCCCTGGATTGACTTCAGGGGATTAAGGCAGTTCAGGATGTTTTTTGTTGTCTTGCCCTGCCAGGGAGATGGCTCAGTTGTCTTGCCCTGAATCCCCTCCCCTTCCCTCCTCTCACCTTCTCTCCCCTTCCCTCCTTATATTGTTTGTTTTGTTTTATACTGAGGTTTTTGCATGCTTCTAGTCAAAAGAGTTTTTGCTAGTGTACAGATCTCTAGTTGCTACTCAGTAATTTTTAGTGTGACTAACTATAATCCTTTGCCACAACCCCAAGATCCCATCACCTTGGCTAAACTGAGAAGGAAGGATGCAGTGCAGTTATGCCAGCAAGTAAGTTCTCTGGGAATGTACTGTACTATTGTTAAGGTCACAAGGCATTCTGAGTATTGGTTTACAGAGAAATAGTTACAATACCATGGCCCTGTTAATCTCCAGCAAATTAGCTACAGTAGTATTAGCCAAGGCAAATGAGACACTAACATAGTGCAAAAACCAGTTATGTGCCACTGTTAATCTCAGAGAAGAAATTGCTAATTATGATGTAAACTTTAAGGCAAGCCAGTTACTGACTTAGAGCTAATACGTAGTAAATGTTTGTTATATATACCTGTCACTGTGCATCTCCACTAATGGTACAAAAGAATTCAACAATAAAGTTAACAGAGTTAACTATCAGAATAGTTGCAAAGTGTTATAAAACACGGGTATTGGAAATAGAATGCCAGAGGAAAACTTTGAAACCTTAAACTCTATGGTATGAGGAGGAGAGAAAAGTAGTACAAAGAATTTTACTGGTGAACAGAAGGATAGCTACAGAATTAAGTAAAAAGTAAGAGAAGAAACTGGCAAGAAATAAAAGATAATGAAAAATGAGAAAAAAGAAATATAGAGAATAAAGAGAAATAATTACATAGGAAAAAGTAAAAGGGAGAAGAGGGGAAAACAGAGAAAAGAAACTAGAAAAAGAGATGAAAAGGCAGGAGGACCAAGGAAGATTTTCCATGCCTAAGCAAACTGGTAAAGATGTAAGGGGAAGAAAAGGAAGAAAAGAAAACAAAATAAGAAACCTAAAAACAGTGATTACAAAAAACCAAAACCAGAAAAAAAAAAAACCTGGCCAGAAATCCTCCTCTCTTCTTTTCTTTCTCAAACTGTTAATTTCCCAGTATTTGGATTCTAAATTTTGGAGGGGCTGCTTTGTTTTTGCTTACCCCTCTGCCAATTTCCTGGAGTCCCATTGTTCTTGGTCCTTGCCCACTTTGACTCCAAACTTTACCACTTAGGGTCACTTACTCAGTATTTGGGAATCAGTGGGGCTTTAAATTACTTCCTGGGTTGTTGTGAGGACTCAATGGGGTGCAGAGTAAAGTATGTAAATGTGCTGTCTACAGGCCAAGTGGGTGCTTACTGTAGGCATAATGTGTTGTACTCTACTTGTTTTAAATTGAAATGACACTGAATTAAGTAGTCACCTTCAGTCTTGATCATTATATAAAAACTGGCATTATTCTTGACTCAGCAGCTATGTGATTTTTAAATCTGCTAACAGAATTGGGTCCTGAAGAGCCACTCATGATTTAGATTTTGATAGATAGGTCACGTTGGCATCTAGTCAGTGGTTAACTGTTTATGTGAAGTAATTATTTTCCACTAGGTGGTGTTTGTGCATTCGTAAGGATGTCAGATAAAGTTACATCATTTGGGGACAAGCATGCTCATCCTGTTCACCTTGGAAAATTATGTAGTGATGCTAATATTCATGCGCTCTCTGTTGATGAGATATTTTAAGGATAGAGGCAGAAATTAAATGAGGACTTCAAAGTTGTGGTAAATTATTTTATTTACTGCTATACTTCCCAACCTTTAAGTATTTAATGAAAAAAGAGGTGGAAATTATGAGTGTAATTATTGTATTCTTAGTTTTGTTTTTGCTTACCTAATCTAACTCATGAATTAGTTGGAGCTATCAAAATATTAAAGGTATTATGGCCCATTTAATTTCCTGTGATTTTTAAAAATATGATCAAAAATTTATCTCTTCATACTCGGACATACTAGTAGTAGACAGTCAGCATCATGTACAACTCTGAGTGTGCCTCATTTGATGTATGGTGACTTTCAAAAATATGCAGCATTTTTTACTACTTTTTTTGTTTGTTTGTTTTTGGTGGAACCAGGGTTTGAACTCAGGTTCTTGCACTTGCCAAGCAAGCATTTATTCTATTGAGCCATCTCCCAGGCCCCTTTTTACTTGCAAACACTTATCACACCTGCCCTATCATGGTTTAGAGTTCTTGCAAGGGAGACAATATAAAACAAGACACATTTTAAATATTAGTTTATAAGGTATCACCCAAAAATCATGTATAACTACAGGAAGTCTATCAACACACTAAACACTGAAGACTCCAGCTGAGGGCCTCAGTCTAATATCCTGCATGAGTCCAGCTGAAAACCTATAGTTGATAGCAATGCCTCCCACAAGTCCAACTAGAGGCTTAGCTAGAGTCCACAACGAAGTCTCATGTAGGCCCACTTCATGGATCTGTGCTGGGAGGTTGAGGGATCTGAACTGGAGCCAGGAAGCAACACTCAAGGTAAGCACCAGAGCTCACCCAAAAATACCACAGCCATTCTCAATAACAGTGAGGTCCCAGGCTCCTCTAGTGATCAGGAAAGCCAGTGGGACAAGCTTCTCTATGAGCTTTGTAGTGTGCCATGTAGTACTCAAGATGAGGACCAAAGTGCTTCCAGAATTCATCAGGAGAGCCAGTATGACAAGGTCCTCCAGCAGAATAGCCCTAGAGAACTAGCAGCTTCCAACAGCTTCTCCAAACAACATCCCTAACAGCGTTTTTTGGTAGCTTCTCTTGTTCTGCTTTTATGCTGCCGGCAACAACCCTCATGTGCACCTCCTGCACCCAGCACCATGCTAGTTTAATTCAGCTGGGTGTAGTAAGTTGACTGCCTCTTAGAAATCCACCACATGCCCCATATGGTAATACAAAGATGAGTTGTAGTCCTTTTTATTTTTGTAAAGTTAGGAATAATTAACTGAGTTTGACTAAGGTTTCTGTAGTAGAGATTGTGCAGGAATAGCAGAAAAGGACACAGTGATGAATTTGTGATACGGGACTGTGTAAAGAATTCTGTTTGAGTTTTGTTTTTTCTGTGAATAACTGACTAGCAGTATAGAAACTAACACTTCCATGAAAAGTAGTTTTAATTTTTAGATTTAATCAAAGAAAACTTAGAACAGTTTTGGCATGTGTACTTAGAGTCTGTTGTAGTTGAAAGTGGGGTGACTACTTGTTCATTCTAACTTAATTAGAAAGGGGAGTAGACACCGGGTAGCAAATTGAAAGTCGTTGCTTACTAAAGCAGTCAGTGAGTTCAGATCTGGTGGGTCCAGAGGATAAGGAATTTTTTTTTTTTTAAGCAACAGGTAGTGACCCTGGCTAATTTATAGAAAAGTGGAAAATTTCAAAATCTAAGTGTTGAAGAAATAGATTGCAGAAGAGACAAAATCTAGAATATCTTAAGGGATCTAGCTAGCAGGAGGAAATGGATAGTTTTCCCAAAATGAGAGTTGTCGTAATGAATGAATTCCAGCTACCTCAGTTTTTTTTTCTTTTCTTACTATTTTTCCTTGTATTAGTACATATTTGCAATACATTCTGCTTACAGTTCTCTTGGGGAGCTTGTATGTATACAGATTATAGCATGTTTCTTTTTCTTTTAGTCCCCTTTCTACTTCTTTCCTTCCCTAAATCTTCCTCCCAAAACCATGTTCATTCTTGTTATTCTTAGCTCATGTTTGTGACATGAAATACTTACATTCATTGGAGTTATTAGGTTCCTGTAATTGGCATGTCTGAATTCTATTTCCTTCCCTTAGCCTTTCCATCTCTTCTTCTCCTGGGTTTCCTGGACTCCCTTCCATTTCTTAGAGATCTATCTCCTTGTTTCCTCCTATCCATCCTTTATTATCTTTGTTTATATTTTTCTTGACTCAAATGAGAGATACTGGATGGTATTTAAGCTTGTGTGACTGGTATGTGTCACTCAGCATTATATTTTCCAGATGTACTCATTCTTCTACAAATGCCCCAGATTTATGTTTTATAGCCAAACAGTAATATGTGGATACCACATTTCTTTATCCAGTAGTCTGTTGATGGCTGTACTGGCTGTTTCCAGGATTTAGCTAGTATGAATTGTGCTGCTGTAAACATTGGCATGCATGTGTCACTACAGTTTGATGTCTTTGACTCATTGGAGGAGATCCCTTCTAGGAGGGGAAATAGCTGGGTCACATGGAATTTCTACATTTTAGTTTTTTGAGGAATCTCCATGCTGGTTTCCATATTGTTGTATTAGTTTTCATTCCCACCAACAGTGTAAGAAGTTTCCTTTTCACCACAGCCATGCCAGCATTTGTTATTCTTGACTTCTTGGTAATCACCAGTCTTTCTAATGTAAGAATGAATCAGTATTGTTTTAACTTATATTTTTCTAATGGCCAAATATGTTGGTACTATTTTTGAAAAACCACTTCTAGATATCAGATTGTTTGGAGAATACAGGCATCCAAATACCAGTCCCCGCTGGTGTTCATTGAGGTTGGAAGGCTACTTTTAGGGGCAGAAGGACAAAGTTTTGGGGAGGACTAGGTGTAGAGGTGGTAAATTAGAGATATTTAGCCACTCAGACTGAGGTATCAGGTAGGCAGTGGTATATGTGAGTTGGAGGTAAAGGGACCAGAATTTGGTCACAGTTTATAGGTGGAAAGTATGGGATCAGATGTACTTGCTGAACTGTACTGAACTGGCGTTAAATTGCATTCATGGGCTTTCCAACCCAAAGACATTGGGAATATGAGGAGGAACCAGCAAAAAGATTAAGGCGGAAGATTAAAAATTTAAGCAGTTGGGCTTTCTGGTGAGAATTCAGGCATATTTGCTTATCTTAGCCATCCAAGTGTGCTGTCCACCCACGTCCATAATCTCTAGTTTCCCAGCTGCCAGTCCTTCTGTATTACTGCTTAAAATGCTGTACCTGTTTTGTTCAGTATGTTATTAGCCAATGCCTGGCGTTTTATATGTTTTATTCTTTCTCTTTCAAAAAAAGGGAGGAAATGTATTAATTTGAAGACTATCCCTTCACTATTTCAGAAGTTGCTCCAAAAGAGAGCTGTAAACTGTAAATAAGTGCTAGAATGATTCATAGAGCCACCTAAGTGTGGTTGGCATTTTTCATTCTAGGCAGCTGACTGGTTTCCTTATGAAGATGCATTGTGGTTGAGGGACACAGTGTCATCGACGCAGCAGACTTACAGACAGGGAAGGTGGCTCCTGTTATCAAGCCTCCATGGCCTTTGGGCCTGGTGTGGTGTGTTGTGTGGATGTTCAGGGCTGTGGCTGAGCACTTCTCCCTTCTGTGAAGTGTTATGCTTAGTCTCCTACTCTTGTCACCAAAAGCTGACCTCTGTTTTGGTACTGATTCTGCACCATCCCCTGAGTGTCGTGCACGTTGATTTCCCATAGGATTGTTCTCAGCATTCAGTTGTACCTAGAGGGACAGAGTGGGAGCGTCAGAACTAGAGGGACAGACAGAGAGACAGAGCCCATCATTGCTGACCTTACTGCTTCTCTGAATAATCAGATGAGCCGTCACCCAGAATGTCTTGTTCATTTCTGGAACTGCTCTTTTTCTGGTACTATGAGTCGCCTGCCATAACTATACAGTTACTTACTTTCCCAAATTCTCTAAACATTCATAACAGTATAAGTTATTTTTTTCTCCTTTGCTAATTTAGGAATTCTGACCTATAATAACCCCCCTTGAAACATCTTACAACTCTTAAAAAAACAACTCATAATGATTTTCCTAAATCAGTCTTTTTCTCAGCTACAGTAGTTATACTGATGAATCTGGTTGTCAGAATGTTCATTTTTGTCTTTTGAATAATATCTGAGGAAAATTTTTTTTTAATTTTATTTTATTGAAGTACAAATATCAATGAGACAGTTTTAAGATACCTTGACAAGATGGATTTGATAAATTAATACATTGCAAACTGTTTTCATAATGTTTTGATATCATAGAAGGTGCATACATGATATTATACTTACAGACATTATTATACCGTATGTCTCTTATCAGTAAATTAAGAGAGTGT
>PVKA01037343.1:10033-17533 GCA_004027165.1 Ctenomys sociabilis | reverse complement strand
TCTGCTGACTGACTTTGGAAATTTTACTTAGCCTCTTCAAATTTGTCTTTTCATATGTTAAATGGGAAAAATAAGACTTGCTATGTTAAGAAAATGAAATAACTTTGAACATGACAGTTACCATTTTCAATTCAAATACATAATTGGTTCAAAAATAAGGAAATGCATCAGATAGGTCCACTGAAAATTAGATGAAGATTTTAACAAAAAGGCCTCTGGCCAACTTCAAATGTGTATTTGTGGTCCCAACTACTAGAGAGACTGAGGTGGAAGAACTGATTGGGCACAGGAGTGCAAAATAAGCCTGGGAAATACAGCAAAATTTTAAATAAAAAAAAAATCCTTTAAGCTTACTGATATTATATAACCTCCATTATTTTTATTAATATTGACCAATGAAGCATTTGCATATTAGAAAATGACTGTTAAAAATTTAGAAGGCTAATGAACATTTTGCAGTTTTCCATAATACATTTTTTTAACTGTTTAGGAGACCCTTTTGTGCCTTACTATAACGTTAAGTATGTATATAATACAAAAATACCTAGTTTTATAATATACACAATACTATATGCTCTGTGTCATGTACACTATAGTACTTGTCATTAACTCTAGTCCTCACTGCTCAGCAGTATAGTGTCATTAATGTTTTATATTTAAGAAAATGCAATAGAAATATTAAGTAACTTAAGCAGAGTTACATGTTTTTAAGCAATGCTAATCAAACTTCTGTATTTAATGTAATCAGATAGCACTGAAAAATTCACAAACACAAACTGATAGCTTAACGAAAGATTTCACTCAGCCTTCATAATGTGTTTAGCTGTTTTTCTCCCCTGCCTACTCTGCTACAAATCATGAAAGATAATAAAATGTGCACAACTAAATATATTGAACTAACGATGGCATGTTTATCTTTCTAACCAAACCAAGCTCCCTGCTGAGGGCAGTAATTTCAGTTGTACATCTGAAAACAAAAGGTTAAGGCAGAGAGATGCCAACTGCTAACATGGCATACCAATTCTCATTGTTGTAGAAAATAATCATAGGCTTTGGTTATAATTCTAAGCTAATTCATAAACATTTTTAGGCATGACTGTTAGTTTTAGAATCAAACGTCTTTCTGATTGCTTTCTTAATTAATGTACAACATCATCTCAGTTAATGAACTAATTTCTATAGCATTGTAAGTGATGCTTGTTTTTTCATGACAATCCACTAACAAGGTCTATTTTCCATTCTATTTATTTTGAATCCAATTTTACATCATCCTGCTCTGGCCCCATACATTTCTGAGAAGTCACCTCAAATAGAATCCTTACTCATGACACTCTACCCCCAAACCTATACTACCATCATTTATCTAAAATATGCACCTAACCATGTCAATTTTAAGAATCCTTTGAACAACTTCCAAACAGATAAAGTCTAGTATTTTCAGCAAGGTAAAACAATTAACTATCTCTTATGTATCCTGAACACAGTACAAAAACAAGCAAATTCCTACTGTTAAAACTAAACCACAATGCTGGCTTCATTTACCTATTCCTCCTGATTGGGCATGTTAATGACCTTTTACAGCCTCCTTCCTCTCTATCCTCTTTTGCACAAAGCTATAAAATATTACATCAGCACTGACTCTCCACAGCATTATAAATTTTCCCATTAAAATGACTGACATTCTACTTTTTTACTTCACTATTTAGCACAGTCTAGCATATGTAGGTACTCAATTCAAATCTAAACAGGTACTATCACAAATATCTTCATTTTTCCTTTGCACTTAGAAGGATAAGTTTGTGTTTTACATTTTTTGCCTGTATGAATCAGATACTTCAAGAAATAAACATTCTATTATCATAGTGAGGAAAATTTTTTTAAACAAAGAACAGCTACTCAATAAAAATCCAGATACCTACAGAAAATAAAGTTGTAAGTCATTTTATAAAGAAAAATGATTCAGAAATACCAAGAAAAGATAAATTTCCAATAAAAGATATCATTTATGTAGTTATATTTGAATGTCATACACGTTATTACTAATAAGATAGAATTGAATTAATTATTCAACCTATAAAGTATCAACTTCAAAAAGACATCTGGTAAACATCCAAAAATATACGATGCTAAGCATTCAATGATGCAAGAAGTGCATGCAAATATAATGAAAACAATAATCCATAAACCAATGTGTTAATAAACCTGAAGGACTTATGAAGGTTACCAAGACATAATTCAACTTGTAATGTTTTTCAAAATTCCAAAAACAGCAAGTGTTAGAAACTGGATAGCACAGTTCAAGTACACAATACTATCTCTTAAAATATCTCAACCTTATTTCTGAAGTTGAAAAGGAATGCAATTGTAAAATGATTAGTCTGTAAGTTATGGTAAATCAGCTGTCATTAAGTAGCCAGATATTAAAACAGGGTAGGTGAAATTAAACATTAAAAAGATAATTTTGGTGCCGGGGAGCTGGCTCAGTGGAATATGCAAGCGCTTCCCTGGCAAGTGCAAGGGCCTTAGTTCAATTCCCGGTTCTGCCAAAGTGAAAAAAAAAAAAAAAAAAAAAGATAATTTTGCTTGCTCTCGCTCTCGCGTTCTCCCCCCCCCACCGCACTGTCTGTCTCTCACCCTTCCCCAACCTTGTACAAAATTTAAAAAGAAAATACACACAGAAAAGCTGGCTCTTCTTATTGCTTGCATGACAAACGGTTGTTTCTTTGCAGTTCTTCGATATTTTAGCTTGCCAACATTATTGACATTTCCTTTCATAATACTGTTTATGCTTTTAAAGAATCATCATCACCACAGCACATACTGTAGTCCTAGCAATTGGGGAAGCTGTGGCAGGAGGATCAGGACATACAAGTGGAAGGCCAGGGCTGGGTAACACTGTGAGACCAAGTCTTAAAAAGGTATTACTTCGTCATAATTTTTGTATCTAATTACAATGAAAATAAACATGTATCCTGAACTACCATTTGTAGAGAATTAATCATGTGCCCTGAGCTATCTTTGTACCGATTTAAAGTTACATTCTTACAAGTAATAGCTAAATCTTAAATGGCACTGTAGTTGTTTCTGTCACTAATTTACATTTATACAATCTTCTATTTTTTTTTTTTTTCTGGCAGAACCGGGGATTAAACTCAGACCCTTGCTTGGGAAGTACTTACTCTACCGAGTCATCTCCCTGGCCCTAATCTTTTAATTATGAAAACATTATTTATACACTGGACACTGGAGCACTGGTCTCCTAAGAAGTAATGGGAACAAGAGTAGAATTAATACCAGATAGCCTGACTTCCTTCAAACACAAATCTCCTTTCATAACTGTTGTTAGATTTTAATTTCCACGCTGCGTTCATTTTCCTTCTGCAGGCTTACTAGGTCATCTTTTTCTCAACACGTATTATAAACCTTCAAACCATAGAACATACTGTGTTAAAATTTTCTGCCTAAACAGCTGTTTCCGTTTCATCATGATTAATATAAGCTTTAAAAACTGTTATATATTTTCTAAATTTACAAGTGTTTAAAAAAAATACTAGAATGTCACGTCAAACATTGTTCCTCAATATAGACATTTTCATTACACCAGCTTCAGTGTCTGAAATGTCTGATTTTTACACGTGAACTTCTCTATCTCCTTCTTTTCATATGAAATCTTTAAAAAGCTAAGTTCCTTGTTATAAAAGTACTTCTGGTCAAGTTTTCATCCTGTTTCTCACAACTAGAAAAACGTGAATATTGAAGGTCCAGCGCCCCCTGGGATGAATTGCTACTCCTGCCAACTGGGGTGTGCGTTCTGCCTGTGCGAACTTTCCAGAACGTTCTGCTCACACAAGACCGTCAGCCATGTTGGTCTCCCTCTCCAGTGGAGCTCTACTCTCTGCCTTTGATACTTGAGCCACTGGAGTCTCGCAGGGTCAGGACGATGGCACTGCGTCAAGCTCTAAGGGCTTACTTTCCGGGCAGAAAGCGCTGTTTAAGCGCTGATTAGGCAATGACAAGCGCCCCCGGCCGGAGAGGCGAACTGAGCGGGGTCTGAAGCCTTTCAATTCCAGCCCTCGGCGAGCAGCGCGGACCGGAATCTGCTGAGAGATGGGGCGCGGGCCGGCGGGCGCTTGGATACTCAAAACCTGTACTTACCAAGGCGAGTTGTTGCGTGAATTTTCCTCTGCGGGTTTCAGGAAGACCCTCTGTATGTTACTGGACATTTTAGAGGGGCGGGGGCCAGTGCATGAAGGAACAGGGACAGCTCACTGCCAGCGTTCGCACGGGGCAGAGACCCGGAGCGAGAGAACGCCAGCTGCGGCTGCGAGCGCTCCTGAAGGGCGTATCCCCAAGCCTCAGAGCCGAGGAGACGCAGTTCTGAGAAACCGGAAGAGTTGTGGAACGACGCCGCCCCCCAGCTCTACCGGCGGCAGGAATCCGCCGGAGTCTCCGCCCCACAGGGCGACGCGGCGGCTCCACAGCCTTGCTGGGCGGCCCGAGAGGAGGGGCTTACTGGCCCCGCCCTCATAGGGGCGAGTCTGTAGAAGACAGCACCGCTTTGGCTCGGCCGCCCCACCCATCGACTCCCGCTAGGAGCCAAATTCTGCCCGGTGGCTTTAATATCGTCACGTCCGGTTTCCAAGCTGATTGGCTCGAAAAGGCTCCACCTTTATGACGCAATCCAATCAGAAATGACGTCTGTTGTTTCTTCTTCCGGATCGCTGAACTAATTGTAAAATTAGAGTGTCTTGATGCCTACGTGAAGAAAGTGCTTCCGGTGGTCTGTGATAAACCGTCTGCTTTGAAGTTCACTGCCTACATTTTCCTCGCCTTCCCACTTTGCAGAAGCTACAAAAGCGGTTTTTTTGGGTTTTTTTTTTTTTTTTCAGAACCAGGGGTTGAACTCAGGTCCTTGTGCTTGCCAAGCAAGCACTTATTCTACTGAGCCATCTCCCTGGCCCTATTTTGAGATCGTCCCAAACTCGTGGTGTGACAGATTTTAGACACTGCCTGCAGCAAAAAATTTATTGTTCCTGGTATAAAAGAAATGTTATTCTACGCCCCTATCTTTTACGTTTTGCTTCTAAATCTATTCATCCTCCACTATATTCACTCCTCAAACTATCATTCTCATATAGGTGATTCATGCATTCTCTGAAAGTTTCGTTTCCTAAATAAAATTGCCACCTGTTATGAATCCAAAAAGAATAACTTTTCAGAAATCTCTAGAATTCCGCGGTGAAGTCACAATTTAAGAACTGGTTGCAGTCCCTCGTAGAAATTGTTTTGAGTTGGAGTTGCAAAGCTGTGTGAGATGTTCCAAAGACAATATGCAGTTTTACCTGATAGATACAATGCTTACAGGCGAAGACTCATGCTATTCAAATTTAGACTGACATACGATAGCCAATTGAAATTTTATGTTTGTATATTTTTTCAGTACTGGGGATCGAACTCAGGACCTTGGGCTTAAAACATTACTCATTTCCCTAACTAATGTAGTACTGATTGACAAGTTCTGCCCTATGTTTAAACGAAGTGATACTTTCTAACTTCTGTTCACTGCACTGAAGGTTTCTTCAATTACAAAGAATTTTGTAACTGTAGCTGACATTTAACTTCAGGCTTCTTTCTCCCATACCAAGGAGGTGGCAAAGTGGTGAACTCTTAATGTTTAGTTCTGCTCATCCTCCAGTCTCCAAAAGTGAACTTACTTGAAAGAATTCCTCATTCTTGATTTTCGAATTTTATTACTTATTATTGTTGTTATTATTATAATCTGGCTTCTTATATCCATCACCACGCCTAATAAATAACAGACAGTATCAAGGAGTTTTGCTATGCAGTATGCTTAGTAAAAACCTGTTTCTGTGAAGGAAAGGAAAGAAAGCAAAATGTGGCATCAAGAAATTAAGATGTGGGTAGGCCAGATAGCTCAGTAGACTAAAGTACCTGCTTAGGCAGAACACAGCGGTTTGGTTAGATCCCTGGCATGCCACACTGGCCCCGCCCCCAGGGCGCTCTGACGCTGCGATTGAGACTTGGCATGGTGGCATGCACCTATAATCCCAGCGCTTGAGAGGCTAAAACCCAGAGAATCACTCTGAGTCTCAGTTATATAGTGAGGCCCTGTACACCCTGTGGACTCTATACCAAATACATTTTTAAAAAGAAAGAAATTAAGATGCAATGCCTCGTTTCTTTTTTTTTTTTTTTTATTTCAAATGCTATGATTCATTGAGCATACTTTATTAGAAACTTAATATAAATATGGGCTCAAAGTAATTTGAGCAGAGGATGTTTGCACTGTCTTTGATTTCTGGTCAATTCATATTCTTTCTTAAACTGTAGGTGAACCTCAGAAAGAGAAAACTTCCAGGACAATGCCTAGTTTCAACAAAGATGTTAGTGTATTCCACATAGATGTCTAAAATTGGAATGAACTTTCAATGTTTCATCCAGGAGTGTGATTTGGTAGGACGTCATGCACCATAATCATCAGTTACTGCATTCAGACTGTAATGAAGAAGCCTCCAGATAAGAAAAAAATCTATAGTTAAGGCAGTTATTCAGAGGCTCTCAGAGTTGAGGATTGTCTGCTTGCAGCATGTATGGCACATTTCATTTCCTAGAGTCCTGCGTTAGGCATCAGGAAATCCACTGTACTCAAGAGTCTGAGTCTATTATCTGACTTGAGCAGCTGCTTATGGCAGTTGGTACCATTTATGATTTTTGTAATTTTTACAAATTTATAATTTTTACAAAACATTATTAATTTTTCTCTCTCTTGATGAGATTGGAAATACACTTTTCTGGGTTTCCTTCCACCTTTTTGTCTACTTGTCCTTTGAGTCTGTGAATAGTTTGTCCCTCTTTTTGCATAGGGGCATTTTAAAAATCTTGATACTATCTATTTTTTGCTCAAACTGGCTAGTCTACCTATGTGACTTCACCCATGGCTGTAACTTGACTTAGCACTTTTATGTGTTGCTGTACTACCAAATACATATATAATATGTGATAGACACTGTTCTAAATTCTTTTAAAATATTAACACAACTACTTCTAACAACTAATAAAACATTACACAGAGATAAACAAATGACCTGTAGACACTAAAAAACTTTACAGGAGTCCGTGAAGCTTCAGAATGAAAGAGCTAGTTTCCAAATCTAGGTGGTCTTTCTGTAGATACTATGTATTTTACCACTGTTATGCTACCATTAACTCAAATTTATATAGCCAGTTTTTATTTCCTCTCTGAGATGCTCTTTCCAAATGCTTTGTTAAGATCTCATTTGCAATTTTAAAAGCCTCTTCAAAAGAGAAAAATTTTCAAAATGAAGCATGGCAGCCGGGTGTGGTGGCACAGGCCTGTAATCCCAGCACTCGGGAGGCTGAGGCAGGAGGATTGTTGTGAGTTCGAGACCAGCCTGAGCTACAAAGTGAGCTTAAGGCCAGCCTGAATTGCATAGTGAGACCCTGCCTCAAAAAGACAAA
>PVKA01037342.1:0-21069 GCA_004027165.1 Ctenomys sociabilis | reverse complement strand
CAACCCAAAAGCTCACATAATCCTAAATGGGGAAAAACTGAAATCTTTTACTCTTAAATGAGATACATGACAAGGATGTCCTCTATCACCCCTCCTATTCAATATAGTGTTGGAATCCTTAGCAATAGCCATTAGAAAAGAGGGAGAAATAAAGGGAATAAGAATAGGAAAAGAAGAAGTTAAATTATCACTATTTGCAGATGACATGATACTTTACTGGGAAGAACCCAAAAATTCCACCAAGAAACTACAAGAACTGATAGGGAAATTCAGTAGCATAGCAGGATACAAAATCAATACGAAGAAGTAAATAGCATTCCTCTACACAGATAACAGTCACACTGAAAGGGAAACTATGGAAACAATACCTTTCACAATAGCACCACAGAAAATGAAATACCTTGGGATTCACTTAACCAAGGAAGTCAAAGATCTTTTAATGGAAAATTACAACACCGTAAGAAAAGACATCATAGAGGATTTCAGATAATGGAAATGTATTCCATGCTCCTGGATAGGAAGAACCAACATCGTGAAGATAAGCCGGGCGTGGTGGCGCATGCCTATAATCCCAGCACTCGGGAGGCTGAGGCAGGAGGATTGTTGTGAGTTCGAGACCAGTCTGAGCTCCAAAGTGAGCTTAAGGCCAGCCTGAACTGTATAGTGAGACCCTGTCTCAAGAAGACAAAAAAAAAAAAAAAAAACATCGTGAAGATGGCCATACTCCCAAAATTGCTGTAGAAATTTAATGCAATCCCTATGAAACTGCCACCAACATACCTCCCAGATATAGAGAAATCAATCCTAAAATTTATTTGGAACCACAAATGACCTAGAATAGCAAAGACAATCTTGGCCAATCAAGACAAGGCAGGAGGAATCACAATTCCTGATTTGAAACTATACTACAAGGCCACTGTGATAAAATCAACATGGTATTTCGAACAAAATTGACCTGAGGATCAGTGGAATAGATTACAAGACGCAGAGGCATCTACGAAAACACTCAGCCATCTTATCTTTGACAAAGGGGCTACACAAGCTCACTGGGAGAAAGATCGCGTCTTTAACAAATGGTGATGGAAAACATGGATTAGTACATGCCGAAAATTAAAAATCGACCCAGCTCTACCAGCATGCACTAACTTAAAGTCAAAATGGATAAAAGATCTAAACGTTGAAACAGAAACACTCAATCTCCTGGAAGAGAAAGTAGGAGGAACTCTTGAAGACATAGGGGTAGGTAAAGAGTTCATGAACAAACATATATTCGCACGGGAAGCTCTTGAAAGAATCAACAAATGGGATCAACTCTTCTTAAAGAGCTTCTGCATGTCAAAAGAAATTCTCAAAAGAGTGAAAAGACAACCCATAACCTTTGAAAAAATCCTAACTAATAAGCAATCAGACAGAGGACTACTGTCTAGAATATATAAAGAACTAAGATATAGCAGGGTCCTCAAATTTAAAGACCCAATTCAGCAATGGGCATCTGAGATAAATACACACTTCTCAGAGGACAAAATTAAAGAAGCGAACAAATATATGAAAAAATGCTCCACATCGCTAGCCATTCGTGAAATGCAAATAAAAACAACACTGAGATATCATCTCACTCCAGAAAGAATGGCTATCATAAGGAAATCCACCAACAACAAATGTTGGAGAGGTTGTGGGGAAAAGGGAACGCTTCTCCACTGCTGGTGGGAATGTAGACTGGTACAACCATTGTGGAGGTAAGTGTGGAGACTCCTCAAAACAGTAGGACTAGAAATCCCATTCAAGCCGGCTATCCCCCTACTGGGAATTTCCCCAAAGGATCTGGATACATTGTATCATAGAGATACATGTGTACCTATGTTTATAGCAGCACAATGTGTGATAGCAAAATCTTGGAAACAACCAAGATGTCCATCACATGAAGAATGGTTGAAAAAGATGTGGTATTTCTATATAATGGAGTATTACTCAGCTATTAAGAATGATACGTTTGAAGCATTTATACTGAAGTGGATGCCACTTGAACATATACTCATAGGTGAAATAAACCAGACACACGTGTGTAAATATCGTATAGTCTCCCTAGTATAACAAGCGAAAAGCAGAAATACTTTTACTTAAATACAGCATACAACAAGTAAAATCAATTGAGTCAGATAAGGCAAAGTGAATGGCATATGCTGCAGGATACTAATCAGCTTTTCTTCTGGATGGTTACCAACCTAAGATCACAAGTCAGAGTTGGAGAAATAGAAGAGCCACAAGGCCAGCCAACATTTTGGGCCTAGCCTTTCAAGGTCAGTGAAGACTCAGGACATAGGAGAACCTGTACTGCAACATCATGAAACTCAGGTGAGCCCCAAATTTTCTGAACAAGGAGATTATAGAGCCACAGAGGAAAGAGACTGAAGTTCTATAGTGTGCCTGGGGAGACTCACATGAAGAGAAAACTTTCTCCTAAGCTCTCACAGAGAGCAATCTGGTCAAGCATTGGCCGTGACTTATCCACAGGAATGACACAGACAAAGGAACTACAGAATAATGTACAGGACTACAAGATAAACCCTGAGAGGACTTCAATGACCACATAGAAATATAAAGTTCGTGTGTTGGTATATAAGTCTTGATCTACCTAGGTCTTAACCATCCATCAGAAAAGTATAAAAATGAAGTATACATCGTGAGGCCATAATATTAAGCTGAGCTGTAAATGGATATGGTCGACAATTTCTTTGAATAACTCCCTATGGTTGCAGAATGCTGGACTGTGTTGGATTGTGGTGTCGAGTTCAAGCATCTAAGTTAGTTGAGTGTCAATGGAGTGCCCACTTTTGACAGGTGTAGACAAAGGAAGGGGTGTAGAAAGAAAAAATCATCATGTGTGTGTATAGACAGTACAGTTGGGATAGATAACGCTGTGCTTCTACATAATTCTATGAGAGGCAAGATCTGCACTAATGGTGGTTGGACAGGATATTATGTCGGCTTTTCGTACTTTGGTCATCCACTAGGTAAATAATTATTGAATTTTTGATATAATTCAGTTATAAAAAATAAGATAAGTAAGCATCTATACTCTTAATTCACTGATAAGAGATATCTGCTAAAATAATATCTGTAAATATAATATCATGTATGCACCTTGTACAATACCAAAACGGTATGAAAACAGTTTGCAATGTATTAATTCATTGAATCTGTATGGTTAATGTGTCTTAAAACTGTCTAATTGACATTTGTGTTTTAATTAATTAAAAATAAAGGAAAAAAATTAAATAACTTTTGTGGTTCTTTAACATGCAGTTTATTGAAATCTATTTATTCTGGAAAATTTAGTCTTTAACTCTTCAAAACTAGATTTTTGAGTCACCACCCCTCCTCTACTTTTTGAATCTTGGTAAAACATACTTTTTTCAGGAGTATTGGTTTTCTTGCTTCATATCTGATTGTCTCCACACAGTCTCAATCTGGGTTTGTGGAAAGTAAGTGGATTATGGGGACATCATAGCTAAGTTGTAGTTAGGAGGTAGGATCTATTACAAGAGAGGGATCACTGTGGGTGTGACTTGAAAGGGCATACTCCTTCATGGCTCCTTTCTTGATTCTATTTCCTGGCTGACATGGCAGGATAATGCAAGGAAAGAAACGTCTAAACTATTAGCCAAAGTAGAACTCTCTTCCCTTACGTTCTGGATGTCAGATATTTTGTCTGAGCAGCAATAAACATAACCATGTACTGGGGATTAAATAAAGAGCTTTCGCATTGAGCTTCAGACCCAGCTTTTGTTTCCTTATTTGTTTGTTTGTTTAGATAGAGCCTCGCTAAGCTGCCCGACTATGCTCAAATGTTTAGTCTTCCTGCCTCAGCTTCCCAAAGTGCTGGGATTTTAGGCGCTCATCACCACATAATCACCACTCCTTTTTAATTTACCTTATGTCCCTGGTGTCACTCCTTTATTCTCCATTTCTTTGTACTTCATTGTGAAATATTTATTTTGACCTATCTACCATTTCATTAAGTCTGCTTTCACCTATGTTTAACTAATAAGCCCATCTAATTAATTTTTTAATTTAATTTATTATATTTTTATTTTCAGAAATTGTATTAAGTTTTTCTAAGAATATGCTTGGACTTTGTTTGTTGCTCTCCATACCCTGTGAATTCTTTTCAACTTGTCTTTGTTCTAGCACCCACTATATATTATATTGTCATTTGCTTCTGTAATTTCACTATCTGAACTCCTGGGAAAGGACATAATTTTCTGTGATCTATTTGTTTTTACTGACTCTTACTCGTCCCATCGTGCCTTGCTCTTGAATTTGTGTACTTAGCACATATTTATTTATTTGCTATAAACTTCCAAATTTTTAGAAAAGTTTTCCCATGAGCTTATGATATACAACATGAATATGAATTACTGGAGAAAGGATCTGCTACTTCCACTTAATACTTGAAGAACATAATCAGTTCTCAAAAGCTATAAACTAACTTCATAGCTTCAAGCATATTTGACTAACCAGTCAAACAGGTTGCAAAACACAAAGGGTTTGATTCACAGTCACAACTTTTCAAGGATTTTTCTAAAAATTTAATTGATTGGTGCCAATTGTCTAGAATAAGAGACAGAGGCAGATTTACTTCTGGCTCAGCTTTTATTGAAAGTATCATGATATGGCATTTTCATAACACCAGTTTACAGGACAGAAGTTTCAAAGTTTCTCATCATACAATTTTTTTCAGTACTAGGGACTGGATCAAAGGTTTCCACACTGAGAGGCACATTCCGTATTTATTTATTTATTTATTTATTTATTTATTTATTTATTCACTTATTTATGAGATGGGATTTTACTGAGTCATGAGACTGGCCAAACTAGTCTTGAAATTTCATTCCTCAGGCCTTCAGAGTGCTAAAATTACAGGTGTGTGACACCACTCTCAGCTCTCATTATACATTTATACTTAAAAAGATCCTGGGTTCTCTTTTCTTTCTCCTAACCTGATGAAGATGGAGTGATGCTTCTTCAGTTGTCGAACTCAATTCATTCCAAATTTGTGTTTGAATATTGAAAAGTTTGAGAACCGAATATATTTTTCCATAAAATACTGGAAAACTAAGTAATTGGTTTTGGCCCAAAGGTTACACTTATAAATTCATTTTTCTGAGACTTGAACACATTTTGCAATGATTGCTATCTGTAATGTTAATGTGGTTTCCACAGGTATCCTCTTAGCTTTAGTGCTGATATCATCAAATTTCTTTGGAGACATGATTCCAATACTTTATGCAAAAAAGTGCAAACAGAGCACAGTGGAAAACATCTTAATGTGCTAACACAAGGACCATATGTTGTGTGAGTGAAAGGACTGCTTAGATGGAAGTGTCATCCTCTTTGCATCTGTGGTGAGACAAAAATGCATGTCTCACTCTCGGACTCTAGACATTTTTTTCAAGTCAGATTTTTAGTCAACTATTAAGCAAAGTTACGAACACCTTGCAGATTTTTTTAAAACTTCACTATTCTAGCTTAGGAAAGTTTGAGCTTGGAGCCATTCAGAGAGATATGGCTGCAATCTGACAGACGAGGCCAATGTACTCAGGGTAACAACACTAGTGTTCTCTTTCCCTTTTGCCGACAGTCACATAGATTTTGGTTTAACAGTTTTTCTATTTGTCCTTTGTTAAGTAATTTTCAGGATTTCTCAACGTTTAGATTTTAAAATTGTTCTCTGTTGGAGGGTGAGTATAAGTCCTTAACCTGTTTTATGAAAATTATTTATTTGCTAGAGTCTCACTATGCAGCTCAGACTCGCAGTAATCCTCATGTCTCAGCCTCCCCAGCACTGGGATTAAGGCCTATGCCCACCGCACCTGGTCTTGGTGGCTAGCACAGTGCACCCTGTGTTCCAGGGCCAGCATGGCATGTGGTGCAAAGAATGTAATCCAGGTCTTCACGCTTGCCAGGCAGGCATTTAGACGATTGAATATCTCCCCAGGAATTTCTTAAATAAGTAAATCAATGAAGTCAGGGAAAACTGGATATACATACGAAAGTACTGAGTCTAGATCCCTATCTCTCACCACATGCTAAACTAAAATCAAAATGAATAAAAACTAAGTATTAAAGCAGAAAAACTTAATTGCTGGAAGAAAAAATAGATAAAACTGTTCAAGACACAGGTATAGGCAAGACTTTCTGAACAGAACCTTGTCTAAGGGGGTCAGCGAGGTATGTTGGTGGTCTAAAGTGCCTGCTTACACAAGTTTAGGCAAGTGTTCAGGGATTGCGGTTCGATCCCAAGCACCACATGCCCTACCAGCCCAGCCCCCAGGGTGGGCTGAGCAGACCACAAGAAAAAAAATAGAACCCTGATTAAACAAGAAATATTATGAATGATCAACAAATAAGATTATACCAAATTAGGGCTGGCCTGATAGCGCAAGGGACTAAAGCACCTGCTTAGGTAGAGCACAGTGGCTGGAGTTCAATTCCAAGTGTGCTGTGCGGGCCCCACCCCCAGGGCACACTGAGACAGCGATGGAGAGGGCTTGGCAGTGTGCACCTGTATTTCTAGCTCTTGGGAGGCTGTAAACAGGATAATTAATCTGAGTCTGATCTACGTCATGAGATGCTGTAGACCCTGTAGACCCTGTGCTAAATATAGAAAAAAAGATTATACTAAAATGCTTTTGCAGGTCAAAGAAAACAATCAACAGAGAGAAGAGACAACCTACAGAATGGGAAAAAGTTTTGCCATCTACTAGTCAGCCAAAGGACTAATGTTCTAGAATAAAGAATCCCCCAAAATAGATCCATCCAAATAAAAGGACCATTCAAAAAATGGTCAACTGAAATGAAGACTGCTCAGATATAAAAAAGTTGAATAAATACATGAAAAAATTTTCAACAGTTTTGGACATTAGATAGTATTATCT
This sequence comes from Ctenomys sociabilis, assembly GCA_004027165.1. Taxonomy (NCBI): domain Eukaryota; kingdom Metazoa; phylum Chordata; class Mammalia; order Rodentia; family Ctenomyidae; genus Ctenomys; species Ctenomys sociabilis. The sequence goes on along the minus strand of PVKA01037342.1, from coordinate 14,131 downwards.
TATTGCCGATAGTCCCCATCTCCCTCTCTTGTGTAAAGAGGGTATATGAGCCACTCAACCTCTGAGTTATTCAGAAATCAGGTAATCTAAGCTCTTGGAGTGCCAATGATGCACATAATTAATATGTATGCTTTTTAAATTTTTATTTTTATTAATACCTGTGTGCTGCATATAATGTCTATTCATTGTGCGTATTTGGTTCATAGACATAACTCAGCTTAACTTTTGCTGCTTGCCCTTCCCCCCTTTCACTTACTACTTGAAAAAGTTCTATCTCCTTGTTTCCTATTATTTATCTCTTATTTTGTTCAGTATTATATATTCAGTTCTCAAATTTTTCAGTATTTAAACATGAATTTGGAATGAATTGAGTTCAACAACAGAGATATTATCTTTTTGCTGCAAGAATGGGCATCATCCAGAAATCAAATAATATGGGAAAGGGAAACCTTCCACACTTTTGGTGGGAATGTAAGCTAATGCACCTTCTATGGAAATCACTTCAGATTCTTTGCAAAACTAAAACTGGAAATTCCTTTCAAACTAGCTGTTCCTCTTCTAGGTACCATTCCAAAAGGGTTAAAGTCATTCTGCTAGAGTGATGCATGCATATCCATGTTTATAGTCACAAAACTCAATGTAGTTAAACTTGGAAGTGGCCTTGGAAGTCCATCACGGGATGAATAAAATGAGAAAATATATTTTCACATACTGGAATACTACACTGACATAAAAAGATAGAATTGAGTAAGTTTTAGGAAAATGATGCACCTTGAGGTAATAATTTGGAGTGAAATAAATTACACCCACAGGTGAAATATTTCATGGTTTCTCTTATACAAGTACCAAAGAATGAACAACTTAAACAATAAATAATAGGAAATAAGGAGATAGATATTTTGAATATTTATTATATACTGCACACGTGTATTAATAAAAATAAAAATAGCATACATATTAATTATGTGCATCACTGGAATTTCAGGAAGCTGAGTTCCAAAAATCTCAAAGAGGCTCAGAGGCTTATATATGTTCTTCACACAAAGAGAGAGAGAGATAGGGGCTGTGGCCAATTTTCAGGAGAGTACAAGTTTTTTAGGAAAATTTCTTCCTTCCCTGAATTTGCTGCTCTCCAGGTGCTCTTATTTTGAAGTCTAAAACAGCATGTTGTAGTGTATAATTTTCTGGGCCAAAACATGTGAAAAAAAGTGTAAGTAAATAAAGGAAAAAGAACCTCTGGTTAAAGATCTTTACTCTGCTAGGCATGGTGGTACATGAATGTAATCTTAGCACTCAGGGAGGCTGAGACAGGAGTACCTCTAGTTTGATCCTAGCACATGAAAAAGGTGTAAGTAGGGACTGAGGAGATAGCTCCATGGTCTAAGCATCTGCCTGTAAAGCACAAAGTGTCTAGTTCAATCCCCAGCCCCATATGCCATGGCAGCCCCTAAAAGGAGTGTAGTGGCACACGCCTGTAATCCTAGCACTGGGGAGGCTGAGACAAGAGAATCACTATGAGTCTGAGCTGTATAGGGAGACTCTGTACCAAATAGGTAGATAGATAGATAGATAGATAGATAGATAGATAGATAGATAGATAGATAGATAGATAGATAGATAGATAGACAGACAGACAGACAGACAGACAGACAGACAGACAGACAGACAGACAGACAGACAGACAGACAGACAGACAGACAGACAGACAGACAGACAGATAGATAGATAGATAGATAGATAGATAGATAGATAGATAGATAGATAGATAGATAGATATAATTGTTTAAAAATGTAAGTAAACACAGGAAAAAACTTCTGGTTAAAGATCCTTATTCTTCTCCTAGGCGTAGTGGTGCATGAATGAACCCTGCCACTCAGGAAAATTGAGGCAGGAGCACCTCAAGTTTGATCACAGCATGTACAACTTAGCAGATTAATGAGACTTTTTTATCAAAACATCAAAAAACAGATTGGAATGTCGTCCAAAGCTCTTGGTTTAATTCTCAGTGCCATTACCATCACTACCACCAACACCATAAAAACAAAACAAAACACATTTATCCTCCTGACTAATGGACTGATATGGAAAGGTAACAAGACAAATGTCCTGGTAGTTGTTAATCACATTTAGGCTTATCCAAAATCACCCAAGCACTTCACTAGAGATGATAGTTATTTTCCAAAAGATTTAAACTGTATTAAAATAATCTTTAATTCTTAGACTAAGTTCAGTTTCACTTTAATTTCTCAGGTCCTAGTTTTGACCCAGATAGGTTGAATTGCACAACACAGCCCTTTCAGTTAATGCAGTTAAGAAATATAGGTATACATACTAACCCCCCCCATAAAAACATAGCTCATGTTTTGTGTCTATGTGTACAGAAAATATGACTTCATAGTGATGTTTCTGATTAATCCAGCCCCACAGTTTTATTCACTTGAGTATTTATAACTTTTTTCTCTGTTAGTAAAATAATGGCTCTCCTTATATACTACAAGGATCAATTATTTTCCTGTAGAGAAAAAGACAGTAAAAATTTTAGGCTTTGTCATTCACAAGCCTTACCACAAGCCCTTATTTTTGAACTTCTTATAATTCCCATGTGTCATGAAACGTTATTTTTGATTATTATTTTTATTTTTCAGCCATATAAAATGAAAAATAAATTCTTTGTGAATTATACAAAGATAAACACGATTTTGCCTGCAAGCCATGTAGTATATTTGTTGAGTGTAGCACCTGTGTAATTTTAGAATCGCTAATTCCTAGATAAGTATAGCAATTAAGGCACAATGATTGTACATAGCAGTTGTTGCCTTTGTCTTTTCAGTCAAAACATGATTTTATAAAGTCATTATGTCATCTTCTTTCTTCCAAAATCTCATCAGTGTGATTATTTTGTTGAGGTTCAGCACATACTATCCCAAAATATGGCACCTTAGCATTTCATCAAACAGAAGAAGCAAAAGGGTCCCTCTCACATTCTCTCTTCCTTTCTCCAAATACTTAAAACTTAGCTCACCTTCCCTTGAGATAGGTCCTAAGACCTTCATTTCAGAAGTGCACTCTTCTGTGTACCTGGAGTAAAGAAACAACTTTATTTCTGCAAACACAGAAACATAAAGAAGAGCCTCCCAGGAGCAGAAATTATGCTTGTTTACTTGGCCATTTTTGGAAGGGTAACTCACAGATTGGACAACATTTTTTCCACGGTGTTGGTAGACTTTTACTATGTTGTTTGGTAGATATTTTCCATTGTACTTATTTTTAAAATAGTTTCTGTAATTCTAGGCTGCCATTTTCCTCTGCTTATGCTGGAGAATGTAGGCCTTTTTTTTGTCCTTTTCTTACAAGGGTTTGTGGATTGCTAGCACTTAGTGTGTGAGATACAAATCAAGCAAACAAAACCTCACTATGGTATCATTCCTTTTTCCTGAAGTCTCTTGTTGATTGGACTTCTTGCCATCTTTCAGAGAAGTTTTATGTTTGTTTTCTATGAAATGTCCAGAGTTTGTAGTTGTACTTAGTGAGAGGAATAGAGAAACATATATGTTTAACTTTTCAGAAGTGAAAATCTAATTCAGTATTTTTATGATCAAATTTTTTCTCCTTTCTCAGCTCATTAGCTCTAGCTACATTTTTATTATTTTAGTGGTTGTTTTAGAGTTTTTAATATGCATCATCAGCTTTTCTGTCTATCCTTAATTGACATCAAAAAACTTTATTTATAGTGAAGGAACATTTGTAGTAGAACATTTTTTTTGTTTTCGTCTCTTCCTGCCCTTTGTAATATTATTTTCATGTTTTGCTCTTTTTTATGCTAAATTTCAGATCACAAATTTATTATTTTTGTTGAAAAACAAAATTATATTTTAAAGGGCTTTAAGCAATGAGAAAAACTCTTCCTTATTTACCCATGTAGCTATTGTTCTGGTGATTAGTCACCTTTTGTGTAGATAATACTTTCATCGGACATCATTTTCTATCTTCCTGAAGGACTTCCTTTAGTTTCCACAATTTGTGGATATTCTAGTGATAAATTCTTCTTGCTGTTGTACTTCTCAAAAAGTTTTAACTTCACCTTTTAACAGTCTTATTGATAGAGAATTTATAAACCATGCAAATTACCCACATACATTCTATGTTCAATGGCTTTGGTATATTTGCAGAGTTGTACAAACATCATCACAGCCAATTTTGAAACATTTTACTCACTCCAAAACCAAGTCTTACATTCATTACAAGTCACTTCCCAGAGCCTTCAAACTGCTTTATGGCTAGGAAAACACTGATCTATTTCTATCACACATATTTGTTTGTACTGGACATTTCATATAAATGGAATCATACTGTTCATGGTCTTTTGTGCCTAGTTTCTTTTCCTTAACAAAATATTTACAAAGTTCATCCATATATCAATATAAATAGCTCATTCCTTTTTATTACCAATTTACATGAGTGTATAGTATTATACATCCATCCATTACTTGACAGTCATTTGGATTACTTCACTTGTCTTGCATATATACCTGGAAGTGTTGTACCATAAAGGAACTCCATGTTTGACATGTTCAGTAATTACCAAACTCTCTTCCAAAATGGTTTTACCATATTACATTCCCACCAGTATTGTATAACATAGGTTCTGATTTGTCCACATCCTCCCTGAGTCTTATTTTCACCTGTGTACCATTTTTATCATAACCATCTTACTAGGTATAAATTGGCATGTCATAGGGATTTGGGTTTACTTTCACTAGGAATTAATGATTTGAGCATCTTTATGTGAGTTTATTGACCATTCATATATTTCACTGAAAAACTGTCATAACAGTTGTTAATTTTCCATTAGAGTTGATTTTTTAACATGGGGTAGTAGGCATTTTTCATGTTATAGAAATAAATCCATTATTGGATGCTTTGAAAATATTTTCCAGCTGCCTATTTACTTTTTGTGGTTTTCTTTGAAGTACAAAAGTTTTATGTTTTGATGATGTCTGTTTTATCTATACATTCTTCCTTCACTTCTGCTTTTGCTGTCATGTCTAAAAAGTCTTTTCTTAACCCAATGGTATGATGATTTACTCCTATATAATATCAGTCCTTAATTTGTTCTATGATCAGTTTTGTTTAAATTTTAGTATGGAATAAAGAGGATGTCCTTCTGTCCTTTGCATATCGATATACAATTTTCCTAACACCATTTATTGAAAAATCATTTCTTCCTAATATATTGTTTTGTCACCCTAGTAAAAATCAATGACTTCTAATGTAAAGTTTTATTTCTAGACACTCAGTTGGATTTAATTGATCTGTGTGTCTATATTTTTATAATACTGCACTATCTGAATTATTGTAGTTCATTAGCAAGTTTTAAAATCAGGAATTGTGAATACTCTAATTTTGTACTTCTTTTTCAAGCTGTTTTGCCAGGCAAATAGCTCAGCAGATTAAAGAGCCTGCAAGCAGGTGCAGGGGCCAGGACTTCAATCCCCAGGCTTGCTGTGCCGGCCTTGCCCCCAGGGTGCCCCGTGGAGCAACTGAGACTGTGCATGGTGCTGCACACCTGTAATCCCAGTTTTTGAGAGGCTGTAAACCGGTGGATCACTACAAATCCAACCTAGTAGTAAAACCCTGAACATTCTGTAGACCCTTCCTGAAAATGCAAAATAAAACCAACCAAACAAACAAACAAACAAAAAAACAAGATGTTTCAACATGTTCTTCACGCTATTTTCTCTTGAATTTCCCATGAAATTTTAGGATCAAGTTGCAAATTTCTGCAAAACTGCTAGGTGAGATTTTGGATAGTGATTGCATGAAATTTGAAGATCAATTAGGGAATTATTTCCGCGTTAATGATACTGTCTTTTTATTGGGGAACATAGATATTTTCCAATTTATTTGGGTCTTCTTTAATTTCTTTGAATAATTTTTGCCATTTTCAGAATAAAAGCTTTGTACTTATTTTGATAAATGATTTCTAACTTCACAGTTTCTCTTAATTCTAATTTAAACAGGAATTCAAACATATCCTTCTCCTTCATGTGTCCGGTAACTTGACTAGGATGTCTTACATTGTGAATTTTACCTTATTGGTTATAGGGTATTTTTATACTGTTACAAATCTTCATGAAGATTTTTCTGATAGAATTAAGATACATGGAAATATTTGGGTCATTTCACATTCTACTTTAAGATTACTAGGAACTATGGGGATAGTGGTCAGTTTAGAACTGTCATCCCCCAGTGACACGAGACTATTCTTTGTACTGTGTAAATCTCTATGAATCTGGAGTTATAGCATTATTTCTGGACCTTTGTGAACACGTTTCCCTCTTTCAGCTAGTTCTTTCCATGTACTCTGGTAATTCTTTAGACAAATGTTCTGATTGATACTCAGTGGGGAACCCCATCCATCTCCCTGGAATTTTCACTCTGTACAGCTCTATCCTTTTTACTGCTCTGTCCTGCCAACGTCAGGCCACTTCGTTCTCTCCACATACTCAGCTCCTTCTACTCAACTCAGTGACTCCAGGGGCTTTTATTGGGATTCTATTCTTTAAGCTATAACTTAAAAATTCTCTGAAAGCAACTGTAATGCTTTCTTACACTGTCCTTCACCATCACTGCCTGATGATGTAAAGTATCTTCCACCCGGTTGCTTCATATGTTTGATCCACTTTTCATTGTTTCAGACAGAATAAATCAGGTCCATGCCACTTTCATATAGCTGGGAGAAGTTCCCCTTCACATAAAGTATTTAGATCAGTTTAAAATAAGGTTTTCTTTTTAAAAAGTATGGTAATCACAGTAGAATTTTAAATATTAGACAGCTCTAGTTTAGTAGCTATTCAATCATGAAATTTAAAGTACATCTTATTTAGAACAACAATAATCTTGTAAAATGAGACAGTGGAAAAAACTGTTTCATTATATACGATTAAGAAATATATTATTAAAAACGATGTCAGAATATTCCAAGAAAAAAATCACAATTAGATTTTTTGTGAATAATAATATTCATTTCTGTGTCATTCCACTGATACTATTCAACAGTGTAGTTTCAGTGTTATATAGCCCTAGAAAATATAGTACTGAAAATAATGTGTCTTAAATTCCCTTTGTACCAAAAGCCTTGAGTGGTCTTTGATAATTGTTTGTAAAATACTTGCCAACCTGCAACTTACACCACTTATTTAAGATAAATATAATATGAAATAAGAAATCTTTGTTGATATACAGATACTCTCTTAATTCCAGGAACTATATCAGAATAAAGAATGAATTATCTTACTGGAACATAGTCTTGAAGCACGTGGAGCTTCTTGTAAAATTTCATAATGATTACTGTGAAAGTAAATATAGGTATTCAGCAGAGGAATTGGTAAAACTCAAATGTCTCAGTGTCTATCCTCTAAAATATATATGCAATGAACACTAAAAACTGAGGAAATTTTTCAAGAAGTGTTTGTTGTAAACATATCAACCACTGCAAAGGAATAAAAACTTAAATCACATATATAAAAGATTAACCACTATTAAAATATCTTTATTATAACATTTTTCTTTCACAAAATTAAAATTATGTTGAGCTGCTTCCTTTACAATTTTCTACAAATTTTCAAACACATAAAAAATAATTCTTCCTGGTCTAGTCAAGCAGTTAATAACATAATAAGCATGTCAAGCAAACTCATTGTTTGAAATATTCTCCTTTGCACATGAGTGACACTGTTTAGGTTATGACATGAGTACAAATTCTTTAGTGTTGTGTAACTGTTGTTTCAGGGGCAATAAGGATACAACATGAAACACTTTTTTAATTATAGTAGTCTGAATGTGAGGTCTGGACTCAGAGGAAAGCATATCATAGCAATTTTCAGATAAGAGTACAACTGTCTTAGGAAAAGAAAGGATCAAAGAATAACAGTACTGTACACCAACCATAACAGAAAGGTTTCACAATACACATTTGGAATATAGTCCTTTATGTCAACTTGCTTACATTTCTATACAGTTGTTCAATTGCCAAAAGCAGATAAAAACACAAAAATTAACAGACTCTTTGAGAAAGTATAGTAAAGAAAGGGTGAAGCAAAAATCATTTGACATCTGAGTAGAATAGGCTAAAAGCAAAGAAATATTTATTCTTTCACATTCAAAATAGTACTCCAAAGGACTCTGATTTTTTTCCTCTGAGTTATTGGTATCACCATTCATTTAAACATACATAAAATATAATCAGTTAAACATATACTATCATAATTCTAAAAGGACAGATTATATTATCTGAAAATTTAATCTGCATATTTTCACTTTTGTAAACATGTAAGAAATTAATTTATAATATTTGTCAAAAAATTAAATATCAAGAAATTACTTTCATTCATATTTCACCACCTAGATTTTTTTTAAATTCCCAGACATAAAAAATGATTTATTACTCAATCACACCAATATAATATTTATTGGTTCTAAACAGTAATTGCAAGATCCTTAATTAGCTATAAACAACATAATAATATGTCACTATTTATATTTAGAAAACAACTACTCAGAAAATTACAGTGCCAGTGTGCAGGAGAGCCTCTGCTCTGTACAGAGCCTGTTGGACCAGGAACAGGCGAGCCATGGGAGAGACACCTTGCCCCACATCCTCCAGACCTATATCGCAACTCCAGGGCCAGCACAGCCAGCCATGCACACCACATCCAGACCAGCAAAGGCGCAGCGAGTGTGTGGGAGAGCTTCCAGCTTCCCTGCACCTGCAGGACCTCTCTGGACCAAAACTTAGGCAGGCCTAGTGAGGGATACTCTCTACCATGCCCATCAGTGAGAAGGATGAAGTTAATAAAAATGATATAAAAAGAATATGGGCAGCAGTAATAGCAGAAAACTACCCAAATATTAGGAAACAAACTGATATTCAGGCAACAGAAGCATGCAGAACTCTAAATAACTTCAACACTGTTAAAAACACACCAAGGTACATAATAGTCAAGATCCCAGAAATAGAGCACAAGAATAATATACTAAAAGCCACTAGAGAAAAGAAACAGAAAACATATAATGGAAAACCATCAGTATATCGAAAGACTTCCCTTCACAAACCAGCCAGGCAAGAAGACATGGAGAAGAGCACTTCAAATCTTCTATGAAAACAAATTCCAGCCCCAACTATTATACCATGCAAAACTCTCTTTCAAATTAGATGGAAAAGTGAAATCCTTCCTGACAAAGAACAACTAAAAAATTTCACGATGATAAAGCCAACCGTACAAAGACAAATGAAAGATGTTCTAGAGAGGGACCAAAATGATCAGAACTCCACCAACATGAAAACAAGGAACCCACTAAGTAAGCAGACAATTAAACATGGGACAAAAAGGAGTAATAACAGCAGATAAATACCATGTCAATCTTAAGTCAACATATCTCACTTATAACCATCAATGTAAAAGGATTCAATTCACCAGTTAAGAGAAGTGGTCTGGAACAGTGAATTAGGAAACAAAATCCAACAATTTGTTGTATACAAGGAACACACTTAACTCATAAAGGAAAAAATAGGCTTAAAGTCAAAGGATGGAAAACAATACTACATGCCCCAGCAGGGGTACCAATCCTGTATTTAGACAGTCTCAACTTCAAACCAAGAATGAGCAAATGAAATAAAGAAGGCCACTATATACTGGTTAGGGGAAAAATTAAAGAGTAAGAGGTAACACTCATAAATGTATACACACCAGACACGGGAGCAACCAACTACAAAAGAGAAATCTTAATGGAGATGAAAAATCTAATATCCAATATCACAGTCTATAAACAAGAGACTTTAACACCCCCTAAGCCCAAAAAGGTATGTTAACCAGACAAAAAATTAGCAAAGTAGCGGAACTCAACCAGAGCTTGGAATAAATGGACGTGGTGGACATAAACAAAGTATTCCACCCAAGCACAGCTGAATACACAATTTTTTCAGCCACACATGGGTCATTTTCTAAAATAGACCACATACTGGTCCATAGGTCATGCTTAAGTATATGCAAGAAAACAGAAAATATCCAATGCATATTATCTGACCACAGTGCAATGAAACTGGAAATAAATGACAAAGAAACCAGAAAACTAAATGCATGGAAAATGAACAACATCCTACTCAAGAATCAAGGGGTTACAGATGAAATTAAACAAGAAATTCAACAGTATCTACAATTCAATGAAAATTCAAACAAAACTTCTCCAAATTGATGGGATGCGATGAAAGCAGTTCTCAGAGGAAAATTTAAAGCTGTCAACTCACACATTAGGACAACAAAACAGGAAAAAATAAACACTGTAATGGTACACCTTCAACATCTAGAAAAGGAAGAGTAAATCAAACCCAGAACCCAAAGATGAGAAGAAATCATAAAGATTACACCAGAAATTAATTCAGTTGAAACGAAGAAAAGGGTTCAAAGAATTAAAGAATCAAAAAGCTGGTTCTTTGAAAGACTAAATAAAATTGATGAGCTCCCAGCTAACCTCATCAAAACGAGGAAAGAAAAAATTCAACACAAGTAATAAGAATGAAAAGGGTACAATCACCACACAACCACTGGTAATTGAGAAGATTATCAATAGCTACTTAGAGAATCTTTATGCTCACAGAATAGAAGACACAGAAAAAATGGACAGATTCCTAGAAAGATATAAATTACCAACACTGAATCATAAAGATATGACAACTCTCAATAACCCAATAATAGCCAATGAAATATGAAATATAATACAACACTGGCTGACAAAGAAAAGTCCAGGTCCTAGTGGATTCACAGCTGAATTCTACAAGAAATTTACAAAACATACAATCCCTACACTCCTCAAATTCTTCAACGAACTTGAAAAGGAAGCAGTTCTCCCAAAATAATTCCTGCAGGCAAGTATTACACTGATACCAAACCAGGGAAAGACACAACTAAAAAAGAGAACTACAGGCCAATCTCCCTTATGAACATAGATGCAAAAATACTCAGTAAAATCCTAGCAAGTAGAATACAGAAAATCATGAAGATCATACAGCATGACCAGGTAGGATTCATCCCAGGGATACAAGGATGGATCAATATACAAAAATCTATTAAGGTAATACATTATATCAATAGAGCAAAATCTAAAAACCACATAATCATCTCAATTGATGCAGAAAATGCTTTTGACAAAGTCCAACACTCATTTATGTTCAAAGAAGGCCTCTACTTCAATTTGATAAAAGCCAACTATGATAAGCCAACAGCTAATAAAGTTCTAAGTGGGGGAAAACTGAAAATTTCTGCTCTCAGATCTGATACAAGACAAGGTTGTCCTCTATCACCACTCCTATTCGATATAGTTCTGGAATCAGTAACTAGAGCCATTAAACAAGAGAGAGAAATAAAAGGAACAAGAATCTGTAAAGAAGAAGCTAAATTATCACTATTTGCAGACGATATGATACTTTACTTGGAAGACCCAAAAAACTACACCAAAAAGCTACTAGAATTGATACACAAATTCAATATCTTAGCAGGATACAAAGTCAATACTCAAAAGTCAATAGAATTCGTCTAAATAGATAACAAACACACTGAGAGGAAAATTAGAGAAACAATAACTTTTACAATAGCACCATGGAAAATGAAATACCTTGGTATTCCTCTAAGTAAAGTGTTCAAAGGTCTTTTCATGGAACATCACACTATTCTGAAAGAAGATATCATAGAGGATTTCAGAAAATGGAAGGTTGGTCTGTGTTCCTGGATAAGAAGAACCAACATAGTGAAGATGGCCATACTCCCAAAATTTTTGTACAAATTTAATGCAATCAAACTACCAACAACATACCTCATAGACCTAAATAAATTATTCCATAAATTTGTTTAGAACCAGAAAAGACCTAGAATAGCAACGGCAATCCTGGCCAGTAAAGACAAGGCAGGAGGCATTACAATCACTGACTTGAAATTATACTACAAAAGCTAATGTGATAACATCAGCAAGGAATTTGCAAGGAAAAACACCTGAGGATCAACGGAATGGAATAAAAGATGCACAGGCCTCTACAAACACACTCAGGCACCTGATCTTTGACAAAAGGTTCAACCATGCTAACTAGAAGAAAGATAACCTCTTTAACAAATCGTTCTAGAAAATCTGGCTTTCTACATGCCAAAAACTAAAACTTGACCCAGGTCTATCACCATGCACAAAGCTAAAGTCAAAATGTATCAAAGATCTAAATATTGAAACAGAAACACTCAATTTCCTGGAAGAGAAAGTAAGAGGAATGCTTGAAGACATAGGGATAGCCAAAGAGTTCATGAACAAAAATCAAATCGCACAAGTAACACTTGGAAGAATTAACAACTGGGACCTCCTTTTATTCAGAAGTTTTTGCACATGAAAAAGAAATTACCAACAAAGTGAAAAGACAATCCACACATTTCAAAAAAAAACCTCAGCTAATAAGCACTCAGACAAAGGTCTGCTTGCCAGAATTTATAAAGAACTAAAAAGCATTAGGGCCCCTAAAGTTAAAGACTAAATCCAGAAATGGGCATCCAAGATGAACACACACTTCTCAGAGGACGAAACTAAATAACTGAATAAATATAAGAGAAAAGGATCCACATCACTAGCCATCTGTGAAATGCAAATTGAAACAACACTGAGATACCATCTCACCTCAGAAAGAATGGCTATAATAAAGAAATCAACAAACAACAAATGTTGGAGAGGATGTGGATAAAAGGGAATCCTTCTGCACTGCTAGTGGGAAGGTAGACTGGTGCGTCCATTATGGAATTCAGTATGGAGACTCCTTAAAAAACTATGACTGGAAATCCCATTAAAACCAGCTATCCTCCTACTGGCAATTTTCCTGGAGGAACTGAAAACGTCATACCATGGTGATATATGTATACCTATGTTTATAGCAGCACAATATGTGTAGCCAAATCTTGGAAACAATCAAGATGTCCATCAAAAAAGGAATGGTTGAAAATTATGTGGTATCATTACACAATGGATTACTACTCAGCTATAAAGAATGATAAACTGGAAAACTTCATATTTAGGTAGATGCCACTTGAAGATATACTTATAAGTGAAATAAACCAGACCCACATGTGTACATATTGTATTGTCTCCTGAGTATAAGTACTCAAAAGAAGAAATACAAATATAAAGGTATAACACAATTAAAAGGAAATCAAAAACTCGAGGTTTGGACAATGAGGAGAGTGCAAGAAAAGCTAGGAAACATGAGAGGAACCAAGCCATACATTCATATGCACAAGATAGATAAGGCAATGATCCTGAGGAACATCAGCAAGTTTCTGAAACTAGTAGTTAATTGGAAGCATTCTCCCCTGACTAAGTGTACATGTTGATAACTTTGAACCAAGAAACTACACTGAGGATAGCAATGTGTAATAGAAGGGTCACTCTTGGAATGCCTGTCATTCTGGTCTTCTAAATATGTACTTCTTGTGGGAATGTAGCCTGGTTCAACCATTATGGAAGTGAGTGTGGACACTCCTTAAAAAGCTAGGAGGGAAAATCTCATTCAAATCCATTATCCCCCTAATGGGAATTTTCACGAAGGATCTGAAAACGTCATATGATAGTTATATATGTGTACCTATGTTTATTTTATTTTTGCTAATCACATAATACTCATTAATTACAATTTTATTTTAGCAAGATATTTTGTTAAAAAACTAACTTTGAAAATAATACCGTAATTGTTTCATAATTTTATATTAACATTTATTTTAATTATAGACAAAATATATTCAAGTTATAATACCACAAACACAATTATATTTGTCCACAATTATCTTTTTACTATCATTTTTTAAATTTTAATCTTTTTTATTTTATTGAAGTACAAATATCAATGAGACAGTTTTAAGACACCTTCAGAGGACTGATTCGATAAACTAATACATTTTTTTAATTTATTTTTATTTTATTAAAATACCAATGTCAATCAGACAGTTTCAAGACACCTTAACCATACACATTCGATGAATTAATACATTGCAAACTGTTTTCATAACGTTTTGGTATTGTAGAAGGTGCATACATGATATTATATTTACA
>PVKA01037341.1:0-21069 GCA_004027165.1 Ctenomys sociabilis | reverse complement strand
TTTGTCTTTTTGAGACAGGGTCTCACTATGCAGTTCAGGCTGGCCTTAAGCTCACTTTGTAGCTCAGGCTGGTCTTGAACTCACAACAATCCTCCTGCCTCAGCCTCCCAAGTGCTGGGATTACAGGCCTGCGCCACCACGCCCGGCTGCTTGTTTAAAATTTTAATTTACTTATTTTTGTGGTACTGGGGATTGAACCAAGGGCCTTTGCATTAAACTACATCCCCAGTCCTTTTCAAGTAGAGTAACTAAGTTTCCCTGGCTGGGCTTGAACTTACTATCTTCTTGCCTCATACTTGCAGAGTACAATGATAGAATGTTTAGTTTTAGGTTTTCAGCAAATGTATTGTAAAGAACTCTTGATGAGATTTTTCTGTTATGTTTTACCAGATTTTCATCACTTTCTCTTTATTCTTTTTTTTTTTTTGGCCGAACCAGGAATTGAACTCAGACCCTTGCACGGGCCAGGGAAGCGCTTATTCAACACTGAGCCATCTCCCTGGCCCGGCAGTTGTCATTTGAAGAGGCAATTCACTTAGTTCTTTTAGTGTATGTACTGCTGAAGCAAGCACTAGTAAATTCTTTTGCAGCATATCTATTGGCATATCTAATGTCTAGGTTTTGTAGCTGTATTAGTTGACTGAATGGATTCAGAATTGGCAGGGGTATGTTTTTACCATTCTACCTGTATCTAGAATCATAGGATTTTTTTTTTTTTTTTAATTCTAGTGCTGGGAATCAAATCCAGCATGCTAGGTTTGGCCAGGCAGAGGCTGGTATTGACTGTTTGATTTTTGTGTTGATAGTGTTTGCATTTCATAACTTCTAAAATTGTTCTTTGAAGAATTGTATAAGTGGCGATGCCCAGATTACTATGAGAACAATGTCCACAAGATGCAGCTTCCATTTTCCAGCAAGCTCCTGGGCAGCACTCTGACATCTGAAGAAAAGCAGGAGAGGCGGCTGCAGCAGCTGCGGCGGCTGCAAGAGCTCAATGCCCGGCGGCGGGAGGAGAAGCTGCAGCTGGACCAGGAGCGGCTGGACCGGCTGCTCTACGTGCAGGTGATCGATGGCAGGTGCTAGGTGGCTCCCTGGCCTGCTCAGGAAGGGGTTCGAAGGACGTTTTCTTCCTCTGTATTTTTCTCAGGCATAAAATCAGCCTTGAAAATCAACTTCGGGGTTAAAAAGGAATCCAAGGGGATGGTTGGAAGGAATTGTGATCATCAGTATAGAGCATAGCATGACAGAAAGTGTTTCTGAAAGCTATGGACTCCAGCTTTATTGATTTGGGTTAATCATGTAATTGCCTTCTTTTTTTTTTGGCTTTCTGATTTAAGTGTAGCATGCATGATGCAGAGCACACAAATCTTAAGTGTGATCTCTATGAATTTTTGTACCCCTGTGTCTGCTGTCGGAGAATCAGCATCACCAGGCTCCCTTATGTCTCCTCTCAGTCAGTAATTACTCCCCCAGAGGTGACAACATTTCTGACATATGTCATCGTAGATTACTTTTGCATTGCTAGTCCACAGAGCTGAAGGGGAGGGCAGTCATATGAGCCACTGGGAGCAGGAGACCTGATTCTGTGGTGTGCAGGCTAAGGGAGCCTCGCAGCCCTTTCTGCTGCAGTTCTTTTCGTCCTTCCTTGCTTGTGCTTCTGCAGTCTAATGGCTGCTCTGGTTGCAGGAGCTCCTGGAGGATGGCCAGATGGATCAGTTTCACAAAGCTTTGATAGAGCTGAACATGGACTCCCCAGAAGAGCTGCAGTCCTACATACAAAAGCTCAGTTTGGCAGTGGAGCAGGCGAAGCAGAAAACCCTTCAGGCAGAAGTCAGCCTCGAGGTGGACGTGGTAGACAGCAAGCCAGAGGTGACTGTGCGCTTTGGGAGGGAGACGCCTTCTGGGGGGGGGGTATCCAGAGGGCTGGCGTCCAAGGGGTTGTGCCAAGCTTGGGGGAAGAGAGAACAGTGTGATGTGAGCTCACGGGGAACATGAGGTCGGGAGCAATGGCAGGGGCCTTGTACAAACTGAAGTTCTGACTAGAGTGAGTTCCCTCCTGGTGGTGTTGGTGGGGAATATGTGCATACAGACAAGGGAGAGCATTTACACATCAACCATGTGTACTGTCTTAAACCTGAACCTGCTGCCCTGATTGTAGTTTGATAATCTTGTCCCAATGCCTTTGACTCGCGTTGTTGAGCATTTACTTAATGGCTTTCCATCTTGATGTTCCTTAAGGACAAAGTACATGCTCCACACATAGCTCGTGAGTTATGTACAGCAACTAGTAGGTATACTTAGCATGAGGTTTGTAAATTGACCTAAGATCAGATTTTTGTTAGATACTAAACTTATTACTTTGAAAAAAGTTCCTTGGTTTTCTTCTTTCCTCCTTTCTATTCTCTGGCAGTGAATTGTTAACTAGTTTTTTTTTTTTTTTCCGGAGCCAAGGATTGAACTCAGGCCCTTGCTCGTGGCAGGGAAGCACTTACTCCACTGAGCCATCTCCTGGGCCCCTAATTGTTAATTATTGATGTGGCCAGAAGTGCAGGTGGCAGATTTGAGCTCAGCCCTTGGGTAACATGAATCCTAATGCCTGGGGGCCTATCTGGGGAGGTGCGGCCTGTAGGTCCCTCAGTGCAGAAGTCACTGGCAGGATCTCTTCACTTTACATTTGGAACTGATTATCTTAGAGCTTCAAAACAAAGGAAATTAGTTATTGCTCTGTAACATGTTTGAGACAGATTTAACCAAGTTAGCTGGGTTTTTTTTGTTTTGCTTTTACACGATCTGAAGAGAAACCAAAGTATTTGTTTTGCTTTTAGATGAACTTTCTTTAAACTACTGATTGTTTGGTTGGTTGGTTGGGTGTTTTGTTTTGTTTTTAAGCAGGATCTTGCTATGTAGTGCAGGCTGGTCTTGAAGTTACTATGTCGTCCTGGCTGGCCTTGAACTCTGCATTCTTTCTACCTCAGCCTCTTGAGTTCTGTGTTTTGCCTTTTTTTTTTTTTTTTTAAGAAAGAAGTAGTACTAAAAAATCCAAGTCAGTGTCTTTTGATGCAGGGTGTAGTGTGGTCCTTATCAATCATGTCACCATTGTCTTTAGCTTAATATAAAGCTCACTTTTGTAGCACTTTTGTAGCACCTCCCTGGCTGGAGGTGCCCCATAGTGCCTGTTCGCAGCCTTGCATTCTCTGCCTTCAGTGACAGGACACTGACTGCGGAAGAACAGTAGCTGCCTATGAGCGTGCCTGTTATAGGGCAGAGCCTGAGCTGGGCTTACTAGCGATCTGCTCTTACTGGATCACTACCATTTAGGAGAGAAGGGGCATTTTAGCATCTCATCCCACATGGCATCCCATAAATCTTCCCTTGAGTTCCTGAACCTCTGCGTTTCTTTTCCCAGGATCTGGATGTGCATTTACCTGCCTCTTTTCTCTTCTGGCTTCCCTAAGGATAAGACTCAAGCTTCAGAGCCATGGTTTATGCAGATCCAAGACTGTTTTGTGTCTGATATATTCTCATCCATATTTAGTTCTTGCTATGTTTAATATGTCAATAGGACATAAGTTTCTTTGTACCAGAGAGGTACCCTGAAGCCACAGGGTGGTAAAAGATGTCAGGTTTAAAAAGCAAAAAACAGGGGCCTGCAAAATAGCTCAGCAGATTAAAGCTCCTGCAAGCAGGCTCAGGGGCTGGAAGTTCAATTCCCCAGGGCCTGCCATGACAGCTTCGCGCCCAGGACGGCACGGAGACAGCGATTGAGACTGAGCCCTGATGGTGTGCACGCCTATAATCCCAGCTCTTGGGAGGCTGTAAATGGGTGGATCAGTACAAGTCCAATCTAGTAGTGAGACCCTGAACACCTGTAGATCTTCCCTAAAATACAAAAAAAGTGTGGGGGGGGAAACAGTTGTCAGGTGTGATTCCTGAGCAGTTGGGTACTAGGTTTCTCTTTTATTTCTCTATTTGTTACATGGTATGATTCAGTTACTTCTCTATTCACAAATACTTCCTGGTACTTAGTTTGTGTTATACTCTGGAGACATATAGCAGATCTTCTTGGCCTTGGGGAGATTTTGAACTGTTATTCTTCATGAGATTTCTCCATGTACAATGTGATATTCTGATCTGTCTTCAAAGTTGTAATGATGAGTCAGCATTTTGGGGTTACTAGAACTGAAGTTCAGGAGGACTTTGTACTTGCCAGTCAGGTGCTGTTCCACTGAGCTATGTCCCTAGCCCAAGTGAGCATTTATTCAGGGTAATTGTTAGTAATTAGAGTCAGTTACTGTCACACTCATGGGATGGACACACGTTTTTTTGTTGTTGTTGTTTTTGGCAGAACCAGGGATTAAACTCAGGCCCTTGCACTTGCCAGGGAAGAACTTATTCCACTGAGCCATCTCCCCGGCCCCTCACACTCACGGGATGGATTTGACCATGATGTTGCTTAGCTGGTTCTACGTTTCAAAACTTATTTATAGTATTTCAACAACATATGGGGCTGGGGAGATGGCTCAGTGGAATAAGCACTTCCCTGTCAAGTACAAGGGTCTGAGTTCAATCCCCAGTTCTACAAAAAAAAAGAAAAAAGAAAACAAAATCTGTGGTGAGTACAACGGAGGACTCCAGAGACCAGACTGATGGCACTGATCTGGTTTATTGAGGAATCACCTGAATGTGTCAACTGAGGGTAGGGAAGGCCGTGAATAGGCAGATCGTGGGGCGGAACCCAGCTGCTCTTCTGTCAGTGACGGTCAGCCAAGTGTGCTTGCGTTCTGGCTCCTGGAGCGCGCTCTACAGGTGCTCCTCAGTGGCAGCGTGCACGGCCTCTGGCCCTGACATGCCCACAGAATGAAGTGAATGGATATGTAGTATGTGGACATAAATTCATATTGAAACCATGTAAGCAGTAATGCTGTACAGTTATGTTTCATACAGCCCCATGATAAGTGAAAATCAGCAAAGTAGGACGTTAGATTAATATTTTTTTTAAACCTGTAAAATAGTCTGCTGAAGTCAAACTGTGAAATAGTGAGGGACTATTATATTGGATTAATGTCGCTGATAAGTTACAGTGTTTCCTAACAGTTGTACCTGAAGATGATCTGTTGTAGTCCTTGCTCACTGAAATCATTCCTGTGAGGTGCCTGCTAACAAAGGAGCGGGCTTTGTTAGTATTCTTAATGAAGTATTTAAACTAGAGGGTGTATTTTCTTTGCTTTTCATAGTTACAAGCACAACATGAGAGGGCAAAAGGAGGACAACAGAGTTTTAGAGCATCATTATTTGTTGGAAAACACAGTGGGCCAAATACAGAAAGTTCTCTAGTGTGCTTTGGCAAACTCATCCTGTTCAGTTTGAAAGGAACAGCCACAGGAGTGTTCCTGAATACCACACAGTATGTGCAGTTTGCTGGCAAGCTCTTAGGGAGGGAAGCCAGCGTGGTAGAGAAATCTCTTTTTGGGTGCATGTTCTTTTTTTTTTTTTTTTGAGGGGGGACAGAACTGGGGATAGAACTCAGACCCTTGCGCTTGCCAGGGAAATGCTTAGTCTACTGAGCATCTCCCTGGCTCTGGGTGCATGTTCTGTGCATTGAAATTAGCAACTCTGTTCCTCTCTGTGAATTGTATGAATTGTGATAAATAAACACTTAATCATTTCTAGTGAAGCTAAGAAGTTATCTTATTTGTAAGATGACATGCTTTTGAATGTAGCTAGACAGAAGTCAATGATAAAACTTACATTGTAAGTGAAGAAGTTTCTTAGAATGCAATGTTTTATAATTTCTGTTTTCTGGAGAAATTTTTTTTTGGCTTTTTGAGACAGGGTCTCACTATGCAGCTCAGGCTGGCCTTCAGCTCCCTTTATAGCTCAGGCTGGTCTCAGCCTCCCAAGTGCTGGGATTACAGGCCTGCGCCACCACGCCTGGCTCCTTCTGGGAAAATTTTGAGTGGATCTCAGGGACCCACTTTTTAGTACCAGGTATAGTATATTAGGGGGATACCAGAGATGCAGAGGTGATTAAGCTATGACTCCTGCCCTCTTGGGTACCCCAGAAAAAGGGCGGGGATGTATAGAGCTATACCTTACCGACTGTCATGAAGCATATCAGATCTGTGGTAGCTGTGTGGGGACACAGGTGAGCAAAAGCACCGTGTCCTTTCATGACTGTCCTTGGAAGTCACCTGGCAGCATTTACCCTCATTGGTTGGACTCATCACGAGCTCCTGCAGAGACTGAGGGGGAGGAAACAAAAGTCCCACTTTCTCAGGAGTGTCTGCTTCCTGGGCTAAGGAGAGCAGAGCGGTCTGCACGGGAGGAGACCTTGTGCTTTACCCGCTATGGCTTAGAGGTCTCAAGTTTTGTCTGTAGTTAGTTCTAATTCGCAGACACCCTGTTTATCTTCAACCTAATACAGCTGAGTTATTGAAGTGACCAAATGGCTTGTGTGTGTGTGACAAGAGGGAAGGAAAGAGTGTTCAGTGCTCACCTGCTGCTGCCCAGCAGTTGACATTGCCACAAGCCCTGCTTAAAGATGGGGAGGCAGAGTGGACCTTGCCAGCGATGACACAGTGACATTTGTGTCTTACGGACATTGGAGAGCTGGATTGGCTGCCTCCAAAGGCTGACTGCTGTTACACCACCCTGACTTCTGGGTGTTCTTAAAGGGAGGTTTGGTGAGACACCCAATCCTCTCCTGGGACCCCTCTGGGGGTCTTTTCTGAAGTGCTGGATTTAATGCCATGACTGCAGGGGTACAGGCATTCCCAGGGCTTGGGTTCCTCTAGTGAGGGCTGCCGAGTGTCTTACAAATCAAAAGTGGTGAACTATAAGAGGAATATGCTCTCATACCCCTGCTTAGGCAGAACAACTTGTCACTGATGTGTGCTGGTTTTTTTTTTTTTTTTTTTTTTTTTTTTTTTTTTTTTTTTTTTTCTTTTTTGCTGCTGCTCTTTCTCTGAAAGTAAAATCTTTTGTCTTACCTACTCTGATCTTGGGCTAGATATTTACCACTATGAAAGCCTCAGTTGTCTACTCATGCTCAGACTTCTGATTTCTAGGATTCTGTTGTAGGATTTGGTTGTAAGGCTGAGAAGAGACTTTTGGAGCTGAGCGATACTGTCCTCTGCCTGAGCCACAGCGTCCCAGTCGAGAGATGTACAAGTGACTTCTGTAGTGTGCATTATGTAAATAGCAGGGGTCCCTCCCCTGTGCCCGATTTGGTATTAGAGTAGTGGGACCTGCTAGTACAGGAGAAATTGTTAAGATCATTAGCATTGGCACCTATATTTGTTGACCATTAAGAGATGTATTTGAAGACTAGATGGCACACACCTGTAATTCCAGCATTTGGGAGTCTATAAACAGGAGAATCACTAGAGTCCGATCTATGTAGTGAGACCCTGAACACCCTGTAGACCTTGCCCTAAAGTATAGGAAAAAGATGTATTTGATTTGTGGTAGTCCAACACCTCTGTAGGGCAGTCATTGTCATACCCTGCACCCCAGAGTTGTGTGTGTGTTGTCATTGGTACGTGCAGCTCATTTTCCATGGAGCCCATTCTGGAGTTGGCTCCATCAGAAGGCCTCAGAGAGCCAAAACTTGGTGAGGCTTGTGTAACTGGGAAAGGTTTTTCAGGCTATTTGTGGGTGTGCTTTTTTCCCCCTCCTTTAATAGTTTAGAAAATGTTTGTAGTTTTACATAAGCTTTGGAAACATTAGGCAAGATCCTAATTCATTTTCATGACAGTTGATAGAACTAAGGCTTGCCTGAGTCCAAGTCTGTTTATTCTGTTCTATTCTGTCCCTAGACCCCTGATCTGGAGCATCTGGAGCCATCTCTGGAAGATGTGGAAAGCATAAATGATTTTGAGCCTTTGTTTTCTGAGGAAGCACCTGAAGTAGAGAAGCCCATTGCCACTGTCCAGGTTTGATTCTTGCTACTGTGTCATGTGCACACTTTGAAGCTGTGGACGTAATGATTGGTCCATTCTGCTTCTTTAGGAATCCATACATTAAGTCTTTGTTACAGTTTCTAGAAAAGGTCCTTACAGTGTGAGTCAGGGATTTTTCCCTCTCATTGATTGAGATTCTTATACCACAGTCTATGAATCTGGAAGAAACTTCTTACCTAACAAACTTTTCACAAAGAATTGGAGTCTTTACACTTGCAAACTGGCTTTTACTGGTTTTATTTACATTGAAGCCGGTGTACTTCATCATTGCTAGGGTGTCTGTTCCTGTGGTTGCATCAGTTGCCTGACCTGAGGCTCCCAGGAAGAGAGAGTTCTGCTGTGCAAAGACCAGGAAGGCTAACACAGGCACTGGTTGGAGACATGGTCTTCCCTGCTGGCCTCTTGTGTGCAGCTCTACATGAAGTCCCTTCTTGCAGTTTGGGGCCAAGGCATGGTGCAGTGTGGCAGTCTGTAGATCAGAGATTGGGTGAAGGCAGAAAACTGAATTTTCAAGTGCAGGGAGTTGAGGAGGGCTATTCAAGTATGAACAGAGAACAGAAACTACATTGGTTTAAGAAATGCAGTTTGAGAATTCTGGCAGCTGGGATGGTTGTCATTATGGTCTAAAAATCTCTCTTAAACTTTGGATTTTTAAAGCCCGTGTTTAACTTGGCAGCATATCATCAGCTGTTTGTTGGTACAGAAAGAATTCGTGCTCCAGAAATTATTTTCCAGCCATCTCTCATAGGAGAGGAGCAGGCGGGGATAGCAGAGACTCTTCAGTTCATCCTGGACAGGTGAGAAAAAGACTTCTTTTCCTTGTACTTTCCCGAGTCATTTCCTTGAGTTTTGCATTAGAAAGATTTGGTGGTTAGGTTCTTAGGGAGTCTGTCTTGCTCTTCTCACAGTTTTTGCTGTACTCTGATAGTCTTCTAGGCTGCAGTAAAGGTCTTAGCAACACAGTAACATGTGCTGGCTTTTGTGTAAGACCACATTTTTTTTTTTTTTTTTTTTTTTTTTTTTTTTTTTTTTTTTTTTTTTTTTTTTTTTTTTTTTTTTTTTTTGGCGGAACCGGGGATAGAACTCAGGCTCTTCTTGCACTTGCCAGGGAAGCACTTATTCCACTGAGCCATCTCCCCGGCCCTAAGACCACATTATTAAAGACTAAAATATTACAGTGCTTATGAGCACTTATTTCTCTACTTGTGGGTATTGTATTTATACAAGAGTTTACCTTTCTATGTGTGCCCCCCTCCACCCACGTGTACCGTCATGTTTGCAAGTGGGAGTTTGTTTTAACTGGATAAATAAGGATACCTTTATAGTGCTCTGGCTACTTTTGCTTATGATAGGATGGAAATGAAAAAGCTACCTAGCAAGGAAAACATGTTTCCATTGTTTTTTTGTTTGATTGGCTTTGAGCTTTTTCTTAATCATGGGTGGAAAAGTGATTAAGCATGAATAACAAAAGATGTTACTGCAGAGACACTCCGCGTGCTAGCACATCCTGGTAGGTCAGCTACTCAGGGGCTGATACGGAAGGATGAGTGGAGGCCAGAGTTGGAGACCAGCCCAAGCAATGGAGCAGGAGCCCATCGCAAAACAGAACAAAAAAGGGACAGATGGAAAGATGAGCCTTGAAGCCAAAGGGGAAGCAGAACAGTTCCTGAGGCATATAGATGTGTCAGCCTTTATTATAATGTAGAGAAGTTAAAATCTTAAATAAAATGAATTTCTAAAAGACATTATGAGGGGCTGGCAGGATAGCTTAGCAGTCTACTTAGGCAAGCCTAGGGACCACAGTTTGATCCCTGGCACCACATGCCACGCCAGCCCCACTCTGGGAGTGGGCTGAGCTGGCCACAAAAATAAATGAATAAATAACACTGAAAGTACAAACATTCTGATCATGTGAAAGACATGAATTAAGATCTTGGCTAGATAATTAGAAATACTAGAGTGACAGTCTGTAGAGATGTGGATAAAAAGTTTTATGTTAATTCTTTGGATAGTTGTTCTGCTTTGTGCCACCTTTAGTCTTTAAATATTTAAGTCAGAAGGTCATTTCTCTCTTAGGTACTCAAAAGATATTCAGGAGAAGTTGGTCCAGAACGTCTTCCTTACTGGTGGGAACGTGATGTATCCTGGGATGAAAGCCAGGATTGAGAAGGAGCTGCTGGAGATGAGGCCTTTCCAGTCTTCTTTCCAGGTATTGACTGTTCTTTAACTGACCATTTAGAGAAAACTGTTTTGATTTAATTGTTTTTTGACTTTTGAAAGGTAAAAATCTAAATGATAAAAATTACCACATAAACCGTTACCCAGAGATATCCACTGTTGCCATTTTTTGTGGCTTTCCTTCTAGCCTTTAATCTATATTTAGTTGTTGAAGCAGAATCGCAATCTTGTTTTGCATACTACTATTTTTTATTTTATTTTTTTGCAGAACTGGGGATTAAATCAGGCCCTTGTGCTTGCCAGGGAAGCGCTTATTCCACTGAGTCATCTCCCCAGCTCAACTATTTTTTAATTGAAAAAAGATTTGCATATCATAAAATTTGGAGTATACATTAAGAATAAGTTATTTTCCCTGACTACAGGCAAATTGTCCGTCGTACGTTTTCTGTGCAAACCTATTGTGAACATTTTCCCATGTCTTTGTTTTGAAATGCTATACTTGAACAACTGCAATATGACTGCCCCACAATTCACCCACCAAATTTCTTGATTGCCAAGAAATGTGGTCTGGGCCGGGTGCTATAGGGATGCTGATGTGACGTCCTGGACACACACCCCAACGGCAAAGAACTTGCTTTCTGTGGGATAGCAGCGCAGTGGACATGGAGGCAAGGCGCATGGTAGCCTCCATTGCCATGCAGAGCCGGGGAGATAGCTCAGTGGCGTAAGTGCCTGCCTGGCAAGTGCAAGGTCCTGAGTTCGATCTCGGTACCAAAAGCCAAAATACATGGCCAGGGAGATGGCTCAGTAGAATAAACGCTTCCCTGGCAAGCACAAGGGCCTGAGTTCAATCCCTGGTTCTGCAGCAAAAAAAGAAAAAGAAACAAAAACCACCTCTGAAGACACAAGAGCTGTCTTGAATTTGTTGCTTGTCTTTCCTATAAAAGCAATTCGCATTGCCCATCAGCATGCAAAGCAGGCTTGGAGCAGAATCTCCTAAGAAATGTAGGTGTTTGCCGTCTGTACTGTGTGGAATGGGGTTGGAGAGCGCATTCCAAAGTGAAGGTATAGGGCAGGCAGAGGTGCAGATTAAGAATTTGTTGAGGGAAGGAGAAGGCATCGTGCAGTGATCTCTTGGTCTCACTGTGATTGGCTTTACCCAGGGAGGAATGGCAGCAGGAATGAGGGAAAGACAGACAAGAATATAAACACTGGGGCAAGCAGTGGCTCCTCTGCCTGGTTGGCCAGACTGCCCCAGGAGCAAAACAAAATGGATGTTCGTTTGTACTTTGTAAAGTAGTGACATCGGATACAAGGTTACCGCAGTGACTAACAGCCGACCTTAACCAGACAGGATGTTTATCTCAGGACTGAGGTAGCTTGTTTGCTTTAGGCTGCAGCCTAGTCCCACCTGCACATATTTGACCAGTTTTCCATATTCCCTGGCTCCCAACAGAATTGAGTGTGACTAGAGCATTGTGGCAGCCACACAGGTTCAGAGTCAGAAAAGATGGAGAGCTCATCAGTACACAGGGCGCAGAGCCTGTCATTCTGTTCAGAAGCACGGCCTTGGTGTCCTGTGCATGTGAAGTGTCCTATGTTCAGGGTGTGAGCTTTTAGCTTTGGTCCTGACTCTGCCCCTCCTGCTACTGCCTTTTGCGAGTCTGTGTCTTCTCACTGGTAAGCAGCGGTAGTCGCAGTGCCTGTCAGGATTCACTGTCCTGGATACCAGGCGCTGAGCACAGAACCTGTGCATGTAAACCCTCCGAAGTAGCTGAAATAGGGCGGGGGGTCCCCCTAAGACAACTGCAGGTATGGTTTGCTGGGAGGACTCACCAACCTCAGCAAATTGTTATGCATGCCTGTGACATGTGGCATCGGAAAGATGCAGAATAAAGAGCGTGCAGGCTTTCAGACCCTTCTCCCAGGAGAGATGAACAGGACACACTTAATTCCTCCATCAAGTTATGTCAGCACATGAAATGTCAGCCAGGGAAGCTCTTGAGAAACTTAAGCGGAAAGTTTTGATTTGGGGATTGATCAGAGAGGCGCCCCCCCCCCAGTCTGGCCTGTACCAACTGTCTAGATGTGGAGAAGAAAAGCAGGTGTTGTGTGACCACATTGTACAGTGGGCACAGGGCCCCTCTTGTTGGGTAATGGTGAGACCCTGCTGGGCCTGCTCAGTAAACAGGCCCTTCTAGGATATGCGGCGGGCCTGCTGTGTTAGCCCTTCTTCATGCAGCTGTTTTCTTTAGGCCATGAGAGATTTTTTAGGAATAAACGAGATATTTATATCTTTATATTTTAGGAAGATATTTTTGACACTGGTGTGGAAAATGGAGTATCTCAAGAAATACTGAACACAGGAGACCAGTTAGGAGGCTGCTCCCCGGCCTTTGATCCCGCCCGCACTGCTGTCTGCTTAGCAGCTTACATGGTCCCTTATGACGTGACCTTGAATAGCCCTTTGTCATGATCACTCCCGGCCTGCCTTTTGGCTATAGTGAGCTGTTGTTCATTTCAGACTCCCCATGTTTTCTTGCCTCTGGCCTTTCCGCCTGCTGGTTGTCTTTGCCTAGAGTACTCGTCCTAGCTCTTTCCAGGCTTCATTGTACTTCCTGCCTTCCCTGTCTTTACGTTGCTCACCAGGCTCACCTCCACAAGAAAGATAAATGCACTCCTGTCCCTTGGCATCCCATCATGTAACTGCACAGGAAATAAGGCAATGGCAGAGGGAAAAGAAAGGAAGGTGATTGGAGGGAGGTAAAAGGAAGTATGGCTGGTCGTAGTGTCATACCCGTCTTGGCACTCCAGAGGCTGAGGCAGGAGAACTGCAAGTTCAGACCCAGTCTGGGAACCTTAGTGAGCTAGAGAGACCTTGTCTTAAAATAAAAGCTAGGGTTATAGCTCAGTGCATTGGGCTCAACCCTTAGAACCACAATAAGCAAATAAAGTTTAATAGCTTTATAAAAAGGGAATATGATGTTCAGAACTGATAATAGATTGGATTTGGGGACAGAATTTGGACTTGAGCAAAGTTCCAAGATTTACACGAGGCCCCTGGTTTGATACAAATCTTTTTCACTGGAGTGGGCACTATGAGAGGAGCAGGCCAAAGGGGGAATGAACTCTGCTGCAGGGTGCGCCAAGCTTGAAGAGGAACGTGTAGGAGGAAGAAGTGCCAGAGGTAGCTGCCAAGGGCCCAGAAGTAGAGAAGAGTAGATTTGCATCCACCGCGCCATGCTGGTGCCGGGGTGCTGTTCGGGAAAGCCAGTGAAGTCAGGATCACTTAGAAGTCAGAATGACTGCAGCCTTCAGGGGCAGTTGGCACCCAGAGAATGCCCGTGATGCAGTAAGAAAGGGGTAGCGGTGCTGGCGCAGAGTGACGTGCTGAGGTGTTAGCAGGGACTTGGCTTAGGCTGGCGGGGCTCGCCACATGAAGCCATAGTACCTCGCCTCGTCCCAGCTCCCCTGCTCCCCTCGATGTTGCTCATGTGACTTACTAGCTGAGTTCCAAGTTCAGATGATGCAACAGCAGTGGCCCGACTCTACAGACCATAGGTCCTGTGTGAGTTGTAGAGGCAGAGCGCCCCAGGGTGCATACAGCGTTTATTCCTTACTTTGAAATAAATAGTTTGTGGGATTCAAGATGTCGCTCAGTGGTGCAGTAATTATGTAGCATGCACGAGGCCCTGAGTTCAGTCCTCTAGGAATGGGTTGTTTCTCTTTGATAGCAAAACACTACCATATTACTAAAATATCAGACCATCTATGCCAAAACTTTTTGTAATTTTAGCATCTGTGAGCAGTTATTTACATATTTTTTTCAGGTCATTTTCTTAAGTGTGTGTATGCTTTTTACCAGAAGATGGTTAACAACTTGTTTTGTAAGCCCCACCCCCTTTTTTAAACTTTCTGATTATTGTGACAGTTTTTCTTTATCAAGTATATTTCTAATGCATCCTCATTGTGACTGTATTAATCTGTTACTAACTGCAGATCTCACTGCATGTCTTGTTAATAGCAACAATAGCCACACTTATTGACCGCTGCGCACCAGGCAGAATGCCAATGCCTATCCTTTCACCAGCTTGTCCTCAGCCGGAGTGACCGTTACCTACCTGTTGGCGTGGTCTCTAGTCCTAGGAAAAGGCCTTCTCGCAAGCCCCTTGCTGTGTAGCTTCCAGGCACTTGGTCCCTGTTCTTCTCTTCCTCTGCATGCTGATTCTGGCGCTGATTCTGTTTCATGTGACCTGTTCTTTCAGAGTTTCTGGACAACATTACTCCGGTAATGGTTGGTAGAGGGAGAGCTGGAGGGAGAGCAGAGGTGGTGGAGTGAGGCACCTGCCCGTGAAGCAGGAGGCCTTGACTTGAGCTCGAGTGCTCCCCTCTGTGGTCAGGCTTCCGCAGGACTGCACTGCACTGCCAGCCCCCAGCCTGCGCCAGTCTGAGCAGTGGCAGCTAAGCATTAGCAGCAGCAGCATGAAGAATGCACCAATTTTCCAGCTGTCATCTCCTCACGGTGCCTTTGCTGCCCTGGCCGGAGCTGCCTTGCATCAACTGCTGCCTCTCCTCTCCTGACCCTTGGGGTTGGCAGCGTTGTGAATGAAGCAGGAGGCCAGGCAGCTGGTCTCTTTCCAGAGTAGCTGGACTTGCACTGGGAAAAGCACCATCTGTTCTATGAGGTCGTGCCTGGGGCACTACTTCTGCTTGTCGTGGGAGTCAAGATATTCATGCAGTTTACTTTGGAGGGTGCAGAGAGAATCGTGCAACATGTCAGAGTTAAGTGGGTCCATCCTGTGTGTATGTTTCTGAGGACAGAGATAGAGGACTGTAGCTGAGCCTGCTGAATGTTCACGCCTGGTGCCTGAGGCCCTTCCTGTGAGCACTCTCTTTTTGTTTCAGGTTCAGCTCGCCTTGAACCCTGTGCTGGATGCCTGGTATGGTGCTCGTGACTGGGCCTTGGACCACCTGGACGACGTTGAAGCCTGGATCACCAGGAAAGACTATGAAGAAAAGGGAGGAGAGTACTTCAAGGAGCACTGTGCCTCAAACATCTATGTCCCCATCCGCCTGCCCAAGCAGGCCTCACGCGCCTCAGAAGCCCCAGCATCTAGCAAAGGCTTGGGAGCTGGTGGAAGTGGCCCTGGGGAGGCCTAGGCCTCTGGACAGTATCCCTGCACACGCTGCCTTTGGGTCACATTGGCAGCATGATGGGACAGTGACTCTGCTAGGTGTGTCCAGCACAAGTGATCACACGTGGCTGCAAAGTAGATTTCTCCAAAGGAGAATGGGCATTGCTGCAGAAAGGGGCTTGCAGCGGCCTGTTGCCATCTGGAGCTCACTGTACGTGAGCTGTGGCTTCAGTTCCCACAGCGGTAAGGGGGATGGGGAGGCCAGAGGTGTGCAGAAGGTGCAAGACTTACTCCTACTCTGCTACAGAAACTTTTACTTTAAAAACATTAAAAAGTTATCAGTGTAGTTGTCTTACTCTTCTGGATTTACTCAGAAATTGTATGAATGCCCAGCAGTGGGAGGCATCTCGTGTGTAAGTCATGTTTATGCCGTAGAAGCAGCTACCTCCCCCCCTTCTGTTGGTTCCCCTTAGCAGTAGGAGGAAGTAAAGGAAGTGGCCCAGAGAAAGTCAGCAGCTTGCAGTCCCTCCTGCTGCAGACCTGCCTAGTGCCCTCTTCCGAAAGGCAGAAATGAGGTCATGGTGCAGCTTTAGTTCATCTTGCTTGGTTTGCTGGGAACTTTTCTATGTTTATTGTGCCTTTGTGAATTTGTTGGCCTCTTATCTTTTCTCAGACATTTCTGAAATTTGTCCATAATTTCACATTCCCATACTGTTCCAGCTTCATCTGAAATGGATAAATCACCCTTGTTTTTTTTACAGAGATTGCTTGCTAAAAATTTTAAGTGTCAGAGGCTGGGGAGATAGCTCATTTGAGTGCACAAGGGCCAGAGTTCAAACCCTGGCTCCGCAAAAAAAAAGCATCAAAAACACCTACTAATTGAGCCCAGGAGGCCTCTGAACAGCTGATACTGTCATAGAATCTGCATTTTGACCCTGTGGAGCCTCTAGGCCCACCTTCACATGAGATGTGCTTGTAGCCTGGCGCAGGAAGCAGCTATGTCCACTGTGAACTGGAAGTAGCCAGCTGGCAAGCCACACGTGGAGAGGGCTGAGAACACAGGGAGTGTGACCTGGTGATGGCTAGATTTTGCACTTAGGGCTCCAAAACTGAGAAAATACCGTTTTAAGTACCAAGCTTATGATCATTTTTTACACATCTGTACACAAGTACAGATGGTGAAAGTGAGCCAGAGTGAATTAGTTAAGCTGTAGGGAAAGAGGTGCTCGTTGTAGAATGGGAGATTCCACACAGCAGAGGGCCTGGAAACAGCAAAGGCTTAGCCAGGGGGGCTGACATGGCAGTGGAGGAGGCAGAAGGAAGGTGCTCATGCAGGCCCGCGTGTCACCCTTCTGTTTTCTGCTGCTGTGATTTTGGATAAAGGCACCTCATGAGAGCGGGCTGCCCAGTCGTGCACTGTAACCAGCACTCTATACTTGGTGTAGTATCCTTCAAGTTCATCTGGGTTGGCGCGAAGCGCAGGGTTTCCTTTTCCGTAGCTGAATAGCATCTTTATGTCTGCCACATTTTTTAAGCCATTCACCTTCTGATGGTCATTGTTTCTGTCTTGGCTATTTTGAGTAATGCTGCAGTGAACTCAGGAAAGCAGATGTCTTTGAGATCTTGATTTTATCCATTTGTCTATCTACCCAGAAGTCAGATTGCTTGATCATGTGGTGGTTATGTTTTTTGAGGATCCCCTTTACTGTTTCCCATCACATCTGCACCATTACGGATTTATACAAAATGTGGTGCAAGCATTCCAGTGTATTCATCCTTACCAATAGTATTTTCTTAAA
This sequence comes from Ctenomys sociabilis, assembly GCA_004027165.1. Lineage (NCBI taxonomy): Eukaryota > Metazoa > Chordata > Mammalia > Rodentia > Ctenomyidae > Ctenomys > Ctenomys sociabilis. The sequence continues at coordinate 3,996 of PVKA01037341.1, read as the reverse complement.
CTGTTTTTGAGACAGAATCTCACTGTGTAGCCCGGCCTCAAAACTTTTGGCAGTCCTGTCTCGGCCACACCCAACTGTTTGCTTTTTTTTTTTTTGGTTGTGGTGCTGGGGATCGAACCCAGAGCCTTGTGTGTGCAAGTCAAGAACTGAGCCACATGCCCAGCTCGATACTGGTTTTTTAATCTAGCAAGACTAACAGATTTTGCTTTCCTTTGTGATGGCAAATGACACTGAGAATCATTTTGTGTGCCTACTGAGCATTTGTGTGTCCTCTTTAGAAAAATGTCTATTAGAGTCCTTTGCTTGGGGCTGGGATTTGGCACAGTGGTAGAATGCTAGCAAGCTGGAAGCCCTGGGTTCAGTCTTCAGCACTGAAAATAAATAAATAAATAAATGAATGAATGAATGAATGAATGAAGTCCTTAGCCCAATGCTAGCAAGCTGGAAGCCCTGGGTTCAGTCTTCAGCACTGAAAATAAATAAATAAATAGATAAATAAATAAATAAATAAATAAATGAGTGAATGAATGAATGAATGAAGTCCTTAGCCCAAATTTTTTTTCATAATCAAATTGTATTTTACTGAAATGAGAATAAACAAAAGTAAAAAGTAATTTTAAGTAGAAAGTGCAAGAAAACTTAGTATGTGACAAATGTGAAATTTCATTTTTATTTTTTAAAATTTTCTATATTTTAGGGAGTAAAAAATGTATTAAAACAAAAATTGCAAGTGATACAGAATTTCACTTAAAAAATAATATGAATTACAGTTGTAATGCATAGTGCTGCCTTCCAGCTAGTTGTTCATATTACCAGATATGTGTATCCAAAATTAGAAGAAAATAAAAGAAATTGAGAAAAGGGAAAAGAATTGAAAAAAGGAAACAAAGTTAAGCAGTAAGTTCTCTTTTCCATAGACCAGCAGAAATTCACAGTACAGTTGTCCAAATCACCCCGCTTAAATACATAGATAGCGCTTTTTCCCCCACTACCTCTCCTGTTCTTCTCCTCAACTCAGTAATTCCTTCTTTTGATTAGGTTCATTCCATTTTTGCAGTATCTATTGTACCCTTCAGGTTTTATTTTCTTTTTCAGGTATTCGCATTATAGAGACAAAAATGTTTGCGCACGTGCAGATCTGATTTATTTAACTTAAGAATATAGTCCCCAGCTGTATCCATTTATCAATAAAAGCTTCAGATTTATCCTTTTTAATAGCCAAATAATACTCCATTGTGTAAAAATATCACGTCTTAACTATCCATCCTCAGTTGATTATTTGGCTTGTTTTCAAGATTTAGCTATGACAGATGGGTGCATATATGTCACGTGGTATGACATTTTCAGTTCTGGAAAAATATCTTAAAGGGGAATAGCTGGCCTGAATGAGAGCTCCAATCCTAGCTTTTTAAGGAATTTCAGCACTGATTTTCATAGTGGTTGTACCAGTCTCTACCCACACCAAGACCGGCAAGGGGCTGCTTTTCCCCCACAGCCTTCCAGCATTTCTTTTCTTCTCTTCTTTGTCTTTTAGATAAATTGTAATTCAAAGATATAAATCTTAAAAGTTAATATTAAGCAATATTTAGAAAATTGAATATTAATTAAAAATTAAATGTTTCAAAACAATTGAACTGGGCCTGGAAGATGGTTCAGTAGAGTAAGCGCTTCCCTGCCAAGCGCAAGGGCCTGAGTTCAGTCCCCGGTTCCACAAAAACAAAGCAAAAAACAGTTGAACTAAGAAAACGTTTTCATGATAGTAAAGAAGTACTAAGATAAGTACATAAGATAAATACTAGAATGACAAATAAATGACCATCACTTCTGACAGTTTGGGGATAGGATATCGCACAAAGTTCTAGTGTGTTGTGGACATGGATAATGACCATGACACTTACTGGTGGCCAGGTGTCACTTGTGGGACTGAGCTACAGCTATTTCCTTGAAATCTACCCTGTAGACCCATATGGAGTCATGACCATAGGGTGCAAGAGAAGTCCATTTGTAGAGAGTGCTGATGGAAATATTTTGCTGCTGCACACAGAAGAATAGCTAAAAGACTACTATTGTATACCTCTTATTCTCCTGTGTTTAATTGTCTGCCCTATTTGGTGGGTTCTTTCCATTCTCATTCATAGGGTTGTGATCATTTTGCTCCCTCTCTAGAACATCATTTAGTAGTCTTTGTAGGCTTAGCTTTGTCGTCATGAAATTCTTTAGTTGTTCTTTGTCATGGAAGTATTTTACTTCTCCATTATACTTGAAAGAATTTTGCAGGGTATATCAGTATGGGTTGGAATTTGTTATCTTGCAAGACTAGAAGTACTTTGCTCCATGCTCTTCTTGACTTGATGGTTTGTGACGAGAAATCTGCTGTTATTCTGATGGGTTTTCTTTTATATGTGATCTGCTTCTTTTCTTTAGCGGCTTTTAGTATACTGTTCCTGTGCTGAATTTCTGGGATCTTGATTATTATATGTCTAGGAGTGGTTTCAATTGGGTTGATGTTATTTGGAGTTCTATATGCTTTGGTTAGCTGAATGTCAGATTGTTGCCCCATATTTGGGAAGTTTTCTGCTATTACTTCTGCCCATATTCTTTTTATATCATTTGTATTGACTCCTTCCTTCTCATTGATGCCTGTTAGTGTCACATTGTTCATCTTTGCATCATCTTGCAGGTGTTGAATTATTTTTTTCCTGCATCCTAGTTGTTTTTAAGAGATCTTTGCTTTTTCACTAGCTGCAATGATGTCTTTATTAAGGTCAGAGAATCTATTTTTACTTTCACTGAAACAGATTTGTCAGCTTTCATACATTCTATTTCTTTCCTATATTACTTAGGGGTTCCATCATTTTTATATTCTGCTGGTTTTTTTTTTGTTTGTTTGTTTGTTTGTTTATTTGTTTGGTTTTTTTGGTGGAACCAGGGGTTGAACTCAGGTCTTTGCACTTGCCAGGGAAGTGCTTGTTCCATAGAGCCATCTCTCCAGCCCTCTGCTGTTTTTTTGTTTTTTTTTTTTTTTTAATCAGTGTATTCTTTAGAAGCACTTAGTACTTCTTTGATTATAGTTATCACTACTTTTTACTTCAGAAATTATTTCTGATCTGATTTCTTCTATACCTTTCTGCAGTTGTTTCTTCCAACCCTATTATTTTAGAGATTTCAGGTGTGTGATCTCCAATTTCCTTTATGCTAGTGTCTTCTGCATTTGTACTGGGTGGACTTCGGGCCTGAGACTGCTTTTTGTTCCTTCTGTTTGTTATTTTGTATACCACTGAGTTTTTACCTTTGGTGTAGAGCTTAGATAGAGTTATTACCTTCACACCAAGTCCAGATCAATGAAGTTCAGACTCCTCCATGTGGGTGTGGTTGCCAGCCTTGCAGGTGAACCCTTTGTGTCACTCTGGCAAGATCTTCTCCTGAATCAGCTGGGTGGGTCTTGCCGCTAGCCTCTTTGCAGGGAGTTCTGCTGAAGGGTTCCACGTTGGGCCTGCACTCTGGGTTGATTCAGAATCTGGCGGCCCTGGGTGGTCTTGCTCACAGGCCAGGCCTGCGCTCTGGGTTGGATGATGATCCAGCGGCCCTCGGCAGTCTCACTCACACACTGGGCCTGCGTTCTGGGTCGCTTCAGGATCCAGTGGCCTGGGCAATCCTTTGCCCGATTTTTTTTTTTTTTTTTTTTTTTTTTTTTTTTTTTTTTTTGTCTTTTTTGAGACAGGGTCTCACTGTGCAGTTCAGGCTGGCCTTAAGCTCACTTTGTAGCTCAGGCTGGTCTCGAACTCACAACAATCCTCCTGCCTCAGCCTCCCAAGTGCTGGGATTACAGGCATGCGCCACCACGCCCGGCCTTTGCCCGATTTTTAATTGGGTTATTTAGGTCTTTGTTGAGCTGTAGATGTTCTTTATATATGCTGGATATTAATCTCTTATCAGATACATGCCTTGCAAATATTTTCTCTACTAGGTTACCTTTTCATTCTCTTTTATTTTTAT